>JBCNJP010004114.1:0-19342 GCA_039602395.1 Deinandra increscens subsp. villosa
TAATTTACAATGAGTTTTAATATGTAGCGAGTTCTAAAAAATAGTGAGTTTTAGCAAAAATGATTTTTAAAAACTACAGTGAGTTTTATAATTCAATTGTGAGTTTTATAATTCAAATTTAGATATAAGTTTGTAGTGAGTTATAAAAACGGTGAGATATAATTTTTATAATTCAATAGTGAGTTTTATGATTCAACTTTAGATATAAGTTTGTAGTGAGTTTTAAAAAACGATAAGATAAAAAATATATATATTTTGAAGACTCACTAGAACCAGAACCAACTAGAACCGGACTCTACCCGATCATACTCGAACTGGTTTCTACCAATTTTACATTTCAAACCTCAAACATGATTCTGGTTCCTGGGTGGACCCCGATCAACCATACCCAGGGGACACCAAAACTAGTTCCAGCACAAGAACTGATTTTTAGATCTCTGTAGAAATGGGTTCTTATTGTCGCACCC
Organism: Deinandra increscens subsp. villosa; assembly: GCA_039602395.1. NCBI lineage: Eukaryota > Viridiplantae > Streptophyta > Magnoliopsida > Asterales > Asteraceae > Deinandra > Deinandra increscens. The sequence goes on from JBCNJP010004114.1 coordinate 468, forward strand.
CCAAAATACCACTAACGGAGTTTATACCGTTAAGGGGCGCGACTAGACCAGGATCCACAACCATAGTTACAAATACTAAACGAATCAGGGTTAGTTCAAACACAAGATAGAAATCAAAGTCTTAAATTACATACGCAGCGGAAAATATTAATTGTCTTTAGCACTAACCACGTGCCTTACATAAATGTTGTTTTAAATTCCCAAAATAGTTCAATTAAAATAAAGGTCTTCACGTGCCATGCCAACCCGCTCCGGATACTCCTTAGCGATCTGCAAAAGTTTAAACCACGCAAGTGTCAACCTAACGGTTGGTGAGTTCACAGTGGGCTTGTCATGCATTGGCCCGGTCTCATAATCATAGTTCGTATCAAAATGTACTTACAAAATATTCATTTGTGAAAAGCAATGCTCGTATTTAATTCTCAGTTTATAAATGGTTTGTCCGTGACCACGTCATCGGGTATGTACTAGTTCCGTAAAGTTAAAGGACTCAACCGATATCGCGGGTAGCTAATCCGTTGTTCCATGCTCTAAGGAAGTTTGTACCAAAGCTGACTTATTTTGTGGGGGCCGAGCCATCCCGTACGGTGCGGACCAAGTCATCGCGGTTTCTGCCTCCCCCGTGTCCTCTCGGGACCACGGTCAAATAGGCTGATATTGTTCCTCCGTGCACTTCCCGTGCCACGGGGCGGAGTTTGTCAAACTCCAGTAGATCTACCCAACATCCCCTCGCTTTCACAAATTAATGGCACAATTTAAGTTGAGGACTTTTAAGTTATAAGGCATCCTTAGAAAACATGTGATATCATATGGTTTAGACTTTAACCTACACTAGCCATATTAAAATGTTTTCAGTTTTGTTTCAAAAAGCAGTTTGATCAGAGTTCACAAGTGTTCCCATAAAACACTTCAGTTCATCAAGTGGGTGCCGAGCATCCCGGGTTCTCATGTTTATCAGTGAGGTGCCTAGCACTCTCGAGTTTGTTCAGCATTGTTTTTCGTCAAGTTATTCGGTGTGGCCCAACGGACTCACGGTAAGCGGGTTAGTGACACTCACCTTTGGTTGCACTGCTACTCTTCAAGTAATCCAAGTATTGTTGTTTAATGAAGACCTAGAACACGTTTAGGTCTTAGGTATTAGTTTCGTGTCTAATCTTTACTTAACGTCACTATGGCCCATAACATAGCACGTTGCAACTATGACTCGACATACCGACACACGACACCAATGGTTGATCATAAACAAGGGTTCATATGAATCAGATTCACGCATGTTTCATCATGGTATAATCATGTAAGTCATGGCATAACACTTAAGCAAATTTCACAAGTTTGGTTTTTAGGTCAGGTCTTAGTTTCGCTAGCATAGTTTCGCTAGGCAGTTTCGCTAGGTGCACGGGCAGCACTTTCTCTAGGCAATGCCCGGTAACACAGTTTCGCTAGGCTAGTTTCGCCCGAAACTGCTGACGCAGTTTCGCTAGCCTAGTTTCGCAGGGAAACTGGTTTGAACTTTCGTTCAGGTATTTCGCTCGATAGTTTCGCTCGAGCTGGGCTGGTCAGGTTCCCGGCGACACTATAGTTTCGCTGGTCAGTGTCGCTGGAAGGAGATATAATTTCGCTACTTAGTTTCGCCCAGAGAACACACAGTTTCGCTGGTCGCGAAAAACATACGGATTTGCCTAAAAATCAACCTAACAGCTTCTGATCATACATGCAATTCATTATCTATCATTCCTAGGCATTTACCAACATAAATCAAGCAGCTTTAACAAGTTTATCATGCATTTTGATCATCAAATCTCTAAAATAGGTTCAAAACCCTAAAGTGACCTAAATTGCATAAATCTCTAACATGGATGGATTTCACACGTAAAGTTATCAACTTTAGTACAGATTTAGCATCCTAAAGCATATATACAGAAGATCAAGCAATTACATGAAGATTTGAGCATGCTTTAAGAAGAAAACATATAGAAAAGCATAAAACATAGTTTTTGGGACTCACGGTTCGATCCCCTAGCTTGGTAGATGATGGTTTGGGGCTGAGGTCTCGGTTTCTTGATGGTTTTCTCGGCTGACCAGTTTCCAGAGAATAGTGTGTGTGTTTGTGATGAAATGAGGCAAATGGAGAAACTAGGGTTTATTAGGTTTATTTATATCAGGGGCTAGTTTCGCTGGCAGTTTCGCTGGCCAGGCGAAACTAGCTCCGGTCACGAGTGCATTAATCAGTCTAGCCTGCTACCGGGCGAATCTGTAGTTTCGCTCGGTAGTTTCGCTGACTACCAAATTTAGGCAATTTTCACATAATCAAGTATTTACAATTAATCATGCTATTCACAATAATAAGTCATGTATTTAAATCACATTGCACATAAAGACAATCAATGATGAACACATAACACATATGGACGGGTTCGGTGATCAACCAAAGGTCGTGGACGTATTCGGCCTAGTTATGCATTAGCTACTTATAACGTAACTAACGGGTTTGTCTAACGGAAGTTAACCTTGAAATTCTCGGGTGTCACATCATTCCCCTGAAATTGGAATTTTCGTCCCGAAAATTATTCTTGTGTCGTAGCGTTCCGCAGCATCAGCTGTCGTCGTTGCTATCGTCGCTGGGGAAAGAAAGCAAAAAGTTTTAGGGCTGTCACATCCTCCTCCCGTTAAGGAATTTTGGTCCCCAAAATTAAATCATACCTTGAGTTTCTGTGGACGCTTGCTCGAACAAGTGAGGATACTTTTTCTTCATTTGATCCTCTCGCTCCCAGGTATATTCAGGTCCACGCCTTGAGTTCCATCGCACTTTAACGATCGGAATCTTGCTACGTTTGAGGGCCTTCTCCTCGCGTCCCATGATTTCTACCGGTTGCTCGATGAATCTCAAATGTTCGTCGATTTCCAACTCCTCCAGAGGGATTATTTCGATGTCTTCAGCTAGACATTTCTTTAGATTGGAAACGTGAAACACATTATGAACTCCATCGAGTTCAGCAGGGAGTTGCAATCGATAGGCCACCGGGCCTACTTCCCCAATTATTTCAAACGGACCGATGTAGCGAGGATTTAACTTTCCACGCTTCCCGAAGCGTATCACTCCCTTCCAAGGAGATACCTTCAACAATACTTTGTCACCCACCTCGAACTTTAGAGGTTTTCGGCGTTTGTCGGCGTAACTCTTTTGTCGATCACGTGCTGCAGCTAACCTTTGCCTAATTTGAATAATCCGTTCGGTCATATCGTGGATAACTTCCGGTCCAGTGAGTCCTTTCTCACCCGTTTCGGCCCAACACACGGGCGATCTACATTTTCGGCCATAAAGTGCTTCAAAAGGGGCTGCACGGATGCTTGAATGATAGCTATTGTTGTAAGAGAACTCCACCAGTGGAAGGTGAGTCTCCCAATCTTTTCCAAAGTCCAGAACACAAGCTCGGAGCATATCTTCCAAGGTTTGAATGGTTCGCTCCGACTGACCATCTGTTTGTGGGTGATAGGCTGTACTCATGTCTAGTCGGGTTCCCAATGCTTCCTGCATTGATTGCCATAACCGGGAAGTAAATCGAGGATCTCGATCAGAAATGATAGTCTTAGGCACACCGTGAAGCTTCACAATTTTGTCGATGTACAGCTTTGTCAGTTTATCCATATTATCGTTTTCCTTCATCGGAATGAAATGTGCCGATTTGGTTAGTCGATCGATGACAACCCAAATCGCATCTGGTTGATTTGATCGATGAGGTAGTCCCGTTACAAAATCCATGGAGATGTCCTCCCATTTCCATTCCGGGATCTTTGGTTGTTGGAGTAAACCAGAAGGCTTCTGATATTCAATCTTGACTCTTGAGCAGGTTAGGCATTTGGCCACATATCGAGCAATGTCGGCCTTCATGTTCGGCCACCAATAAAGATTTTTCAAGTCTTGATACATTTTATCTGATCCGGGGTGCACCGAATATCTTGACTTGTGAGCCTCGTCCATTACGAGCTCACGGAGATTTCCAAACAGAGGAACCCAGATTCTGTCATTATAATATGTGAGTCCATCAGACTTAACTTCAGAATGGCCATCTACACCACGCAGTGCTTCAGCTGCGAAGTTTTCGGCTTTCAAAGCTTCTCGTTGGCAGTCACGGATCCGATCCGGTAATCCTGAATGTATTGTAAGTTGAAGCGCTCGTACCCGACGAGGCTTTTCGTACTCTTTTCTGCTTAGGGCATCAGCCACAACGTTGGCTTTTCCAGGATGATACTTAATGGCCAAATCATAATCGTTCAGTAATTCAACCCACCTTCTTTGCCGCATGTTGAGATCTTTCTGATCAAAGATGTGTTGTAAACTTTTATGATCGGTGAATATTGTGCACTTTGTTCCATATAGGTAATGTCTCCAAATCTTGAGCGCATGAACAACGGCTCCCATTTCCAAATCATGCGTTGTATAGTTCTTTTCTGTATCCTTTAGTTGCCTGGACCCATAGGCAATCACTTTATCTCGTTGCATCAACACGCAACCGAGTCCTTGGATTGATGCATCGCAATAAACTACAAAATCGTCAACTCCATCGGGTAACGCAAGAATTGGAGCCGAACATAACATATCTTTGAGCGTTTGGAATGCGCGCTCTTCCTTCTCACCCCATCTGTATTGCACTCCTTTGTGCGTTAAGGCCGTTAAGGGTTGAGCCAGTTGAGAGAAACCCTTAATAAACCTTCGATAATATCCGGCAAGCCCTAAAAATTGTCGGATCTCTGTTGGCGCTCTTGGGGTAGACCAGTTCTTAATTGCTTCCACTTTGGCTGGATCTACATGGATTCCTTCCTCATTTACAATGTGTCCAAGAAACTGGACTTCGCGGATCCAGAAGTCGCACTTCGAAAACTTAGCATAAAGCTGTTCCTTGCGGAGCAATTCCAGTATAAGTCGCAGATGCTCCTCGTGTTCTTCCTTTGACTTGGAGTAGATCAAAATATCGTCGATGAAGACTATTACAAACTTGTCGAGGTACGGCTTGCACACTCGATTCATCAAATCCATAAACACAGCCGGTGCATTGGTTAGCCCAAACGGCATAACCAGGAACTCGTAGTGACCATACCGAGTCCTGAAAGCAGTCTTGGGTACATCCTCATCACGAACGCGAAGTTGGTGATATCCAGACCGTAGATCGATCTTTGAAAAGTAGCTTGAACCTTGCAGTTGATCGAAGAGATCGTCGATTCGAGGAAGTGGATACCGATTCTTGATCGTAACTTTGTTAAGCTCTCGGTAGTCGATGCACATGCGGAACGTTCCATCCTTCTTCTTAACAAACAGTACCGGAGCTCCCCATGGAGACGAACTTGGACGAATAAACCCCTTGTCGAGTAGCTCTTGCAGTTGCGCGGAGAGTTCGTTGAGTTCGCTTACAGCCAAACGATACGGAGCGCGTGCAATCGGAGCGGCACCTGGAGCCAAATCAATCCCAAACTCAACTTGTCGAAATGGAGGCAAGCCAGGCAGATCTTCAGGAAATACGTCTTGGAAGTCGCGAACTATCGGGTAATCATCAATTTTGCGCTCGGGATGTGTCGTGTCAGTGACGTTCGCAAGAATCGCGAAGTGACCCTTACGGAGGCATTTCTGAGCTTTAAGAAATGAAATAATGCCGGTGACTGTTCCACCTTTCTCACCTTGAACCGTTAACACTTTGCCGTCTTCGAGTGGGATACGAACCACTTTTTCCTTACATAAAATTTCAGCCCGATTCTCGGATAACCAATCCATTCCTATAATAACGTCGAAACTACCAATTGGGAAAGGCATAAGGTCGATTCCTAGGGTATGGCCAGCTAGTTCTAACTTACAGCCCTTAACTATCTGAGTCGTATCATGAAGTTTACCATTAGCTAGCTCTACCACATATTTAGCATCTAAGTCGATCGATTTAGCGTTAATCAATTTAGCAAATTTAGTGGAAATAAAGCTTTTCTCAGCACCAGAATCAAATAAAACAGTAGCAAAGAAACCGTTCAAAATAAATTTACCGTTGATCACGTTGGCATCATTGCGAGCTTCACCCTGGCCCATGACGAAAGCTCGACCCCTACCATTTCCGCCATTTCCGTTTCCACCATTTCCATTGCCATTCCCATTACCATTTCCTCCACCGTTACCATTCCCACCGTTATTCCCCTGATTGCCATTACCTTGTCTTCTTAACTGAGGGCAGTCTCTTTTAATGTGGCCTTGAGCACCACACTCAAAGCAGCCACGGGCTCCCCCATTGTTGTTGTTGTTCTGGTTCTGACCGTTGTTGTTCCCGTTACCCCGATTGTTCCCATAGTTGTTGTTTCTTCTGGGGCGATTTTGTTGCTCGGGCAAGGTCGCCCAACAGTCTTTTGCTTCGTGGCCTCCCTTGCCACACCTTTCACAGTTCTGATTCTTCCTACAAACACCAGCATGATGCTTCCCACATCTGTTGCACAAGGGCAGGTTACCCTTGTAGTTGCTCTGACCATTTCCGCCCTGGCGGTAGTTGCCACTGTTATTCCCAGATCTCTTGCTTTGACCTTGGGAGTTATAGGACCTCCCAGTGCTGTTTCCAACACTCTGAACATTCATCGAGTTTTCAGGAGCTTCATCATCAGCTTTTCTCTTGCCACTCAAGGCAGTCTTCTCGGTGGCTTTCGCAGGTAGAGTACCTTTCTCGACCTCTTGATCAGTGAGCTTGTGAGCCAAACGAATGGCTTGCTGTACGGTCGCAGGGTTGCTGGCAGTCACCAATCCTTTGATTTGAGGCGCGAGGCCTTCCAGATAACGCTCAATGCGTTTGAACTCAGCGTCGACCATTGTGGGGCATAGGACCTCGTATTCGTGATATCGAGCAGTATACTGTTCGATTTCAGACCCAGACATCTTCAAATTCAGGAATTCACCCTCAAGCTTCTTGACTTGGTCACGTGGACAGTATTCTTCCATGATCAGCTCCTTAAATGCTGCCCACTGCATGTTATCAGCCGCGTCTAGCCCAACCATTTGAATTTCAGCGTTCCACCAGGAGAGTGCGGCTCCTTCGAAGGTACCAGTAGCAAACTTCACCTTGCTTTCAGCTGGGCAGTTACATATGGAGAAAACCTTTTCGGACTTCTCAATCCACCTAAGGAGTCCCACAGCTCCTTCTTCGCCGGAAAATGTCATCGGCTTACAGTCCATGAAGGACTTGAACGTGCAGTGGTGCTGGTTTCCTGATGCATAAATAGTTCGGATTTTAAAATTAAACAGGTCATGATATAATTGCTTTGTGCCTTAACCGGCATAATAGTTACCCTGTGCGGCATATGCAGCTTGGACGGCTGCCACCGCGGCTTGCACATGTTCAGCAATCATCGCTTGTAGCTGTGCAGGCGTCATGTTTATGCCACCTCTTCCGTTTCCTCTTCCAGACATCTTGCTGAACAGTTAAAGTAGCCAGTGTTCAGTCACAGTTATATTTTATACATATCCCATAATATGTATATTAGCCTGTTCCCGTTATCCCACTATTAGTCCAGAAAATTTTGTGCAAAATCGAGGCGTCGTCGGAGAACGTCGTAAATGCTATCGTCGAAGGTCGGCTTCCCATAAAGTCACCGTCGGCGTAGTCGTCGTAGTAGAAATCAGGACGTAGCGTGTAGCATCTGTTTCGTTGTCGCTTTCCCCAGAGTAGTGTGCATATTTGCGGTCGCATTTCGTATTCGTGTGTGAAAATTTCCTAAGGTCTTTCCGTTAGACTACTTAGACACGGTCTATATATATACTTATATATATATATATATACATATATCTGTACGTACTAAGCTTTTACTTACACAGCAGAGCGAGTATCCCAGGTTGGCACGTAAAAATTTTTGTCTTTGGGAATTTGTTTATTCGTTTTGTAACCAAGGTTTTCAAGTTGCAGTTTCCAAATCGTTTTCAAAAATGATTCCAGTTCTCTGCAACTTATGGCTCTGATACCAATCTGTCACACCCCCAAATTACCACTAACGGAGTTTATACCGTTAAGGGGCGCGACTAGACCAGGATCCACAACCATAGTTACAAATACTAAACGAATCAGGGTTAGTTCAAACACAAGTTATAAATCAAAGTCTTCAATTACATACGCAGCGGAAAAATAATATTTGTCTCTAGCACTAACCACGTGCTTTACATAAACTGTTGTTTTAAATTCCCAAAATAGTTCAATTAAAATAAAGGTCTTCACGTGCCATGCCAACCCGCTCCGGATACTCCTTAGCGATCTGCAAAAGTTTAAACCACGCAAGTGTCAACCTAACGGTTGGTGAGTTCACAGTGGGCTTGTCATGCATTGGCCCGGTCTCATAATCATAATTCATGTCAAGATATACTTACAAAATGTTTATTTGTGAAAAGCAATGCTCGCATTTAATTCTCAGTTTATAAATGGTTTGTCCGTGACCACGTCATCGGGTATGTACTAGTTCCGTAAAGTTAAAGGACTCAACCGATATCGCGGGTAGCTAATCCGTTGTTCCATGCTCTAAGGAAGTTTGTACCAAAGCTGACTTATTTTGTGGGGGCCGAGCCATCCCGTACGGTGCGGACCTAGTCATCGCGGTTTCTGCCTCCCCCGTGTCCTCTCGGGACCACGGTCAAATAGGCTGATATTGTTCCTCCGTGCACTTCCCGTGCCACGGGGCGGAGTTTGTCAAACTCCAGTAGATCTACCCAACATCCCCTCGCTTTCACAAATTAATGGCACAATTTAAGTTGAGGACTTTTAAGTTATAAGGCATCCTTAGAAAACATGTGATATCATATGGTTTAGACTTTAACCTACACTAGCCATATTAAAATGTTTTCAGTTTTGTTTCAAAAAGCAGTTTGATCAGAGTTCACAAGTGTTCCCATAAAACACTTCAGTTCATCAAGTGGGTGCCAAGCATCCCGGGTTCTCATGTTTATCAGTGAGGTGCCTAGCACTCTCGAGTTTGTTCAGCATTGTTTTTCGTTAAGTTATTCGGTGTGGCCCAACGGACTCACGGTAAGCGGGTTAGTGACACTCACCTTTGGTTGCACTGCTACTCTTCAAGTAATCCAAGTATTGTTGTTTAACGAAGACCTAGAACACGTTTAGGTCTTAGGTATTAGTTTCGTGTCTAATCTTTACTTAACGTCACTATGGCCCATAACATAGCACGTTGCAACTATGACTCGACATACCGACACACGACACCAATGGTTGATCATAAACAAGGGTTCATATGAATCAGATTCACGCATGTTTCATCATGGTATAATCATGTAAGTCATGGCATAACACTTAAGCAAATTTCACAAGTTTGGTTTTTAGGTCAGGTCTTAGTTTCGCTAGCATAGTTTCGCTAGGCAGTTTCGCTAGGTGCACGGGCAGCACTTTCGCTAGGCAATGCCCGGTAACACAGTTTCGCTAGGCTAGTTTCGCCCGAAACTGCTGACGCAGTTTCGCTAGCCTAGTTTCGCAGGGAAACTGGTTTGAACTTTCGTTCAGGTATTTCGCTCGATAGTTTCGCTCGAGCTGGGCTGGTCAGGTTCCCGGCGACACTATAGTTTCGCTGGTCAGTGTCGCTGGAAGGAGATATAATTTCGCTACTTAGTTTCGCCCAGAGAACACACAGTTTCGCTGGTCGCGAAAAACATACGGATTTGCCTAAAAATCAACCTAACAGCTTCTGATCATACATGCAATTCATTATCTATCATTCCTAGGCATTTACCAACATAAATCAAGCAGCTTTAACAAGTTTATCATGCATTTTGATCATCAAATCTCTAAAATAGGTTCAAAACCCTAAAGTGACCTAAATTGCATAAATCTCTAACATGGATGGATTTCACACGTAAAGTTATCAACTTTAGTACAGATCTAGCATCCTAAAGCATATATACAGAAGATCAAGCAATTACATGAAGATTTGAGCATGCTTTAAGAAGAAAACATATAGAAAAGCATAAAACATAGTTTTTGGGACTCACGGTTCGATCCCCTAGCTTGGTAGATGATGGTTTGGGGCTGAGGTCTCGGTTTCTTGATGGTTTTCTCGGCTGACCAGTTTCCAGAGAATAGTGTGTGTGTTTGTGATGAAATGAGGCAAATGGAGAAACTAGGGTTTATTAGGTTTATTTATATCAGGGGCTAGTTTCGCTGGCAGTTTCGCTGGCCAGGCGAAACTAGCTCCGGTCACGAGTGCATTAATCAGTCTAGCCTGCTACCGGGCGAATCTGTAGTTTCGCTTGGTAGTTTCGCTGACTACCAAATTTAGGCAATTTTCACATAATCAAGTATTTATAATTAATCATGCTATTCACAATAATAAGTCATGTATTTAAATCACATTGCACATAAAGACAATCAATGATGAACACATAACACATATGGACGGGTTCGGTGATCAACCAAAGGTCGTGGACGTATTCGGCCTAGTTATGCATTAGCTACTTATAACGTAACTAACGGGTTTGTCTAACGGAAGTTAACCTTGAAATTCTCGGGTGTCACATCATCTGTCGCACCCCCAAAATACCACTAACGGAGTTTATACCGTTAAGGGGCGCGACTAGACCAGGATCCAGAACCATAGTTACAAATACTAAACGAATCAGGGTTAGTTCAAACACAAGATAGAAATCAAAGTCTTAAATTACATACGCAGCGGAAAAATTAATTGTCTTTAGCACTAACCACGTGCCTTACATAAATGTTGTTTTAAATTCCCAAAATAGTTCAATTAAAATAAAGGTCTTCACGTGCCATGCCAACCCGCTCCGGATACTCCTTAGCGATCTGCAAAAGTTTAAACCACGCAAGTGTCAACCTAACGGTTGGTGAGTTCACAGTGGGCTTGTCATGCATTGGCCCGGTCTCATAATCATAGTTCGTATCAAAATGTACTTACAAAATATTCATTTGTGAAAAGCAATGCTCGTATTTAATTCTCAGTTTATAAATGGTTTGTCCGTGACCACGTCATCGGGTATGTACTAGTTCCGTAAAGTTAAAGGACTCAACCGATATCGCGGGTAGCTAATCCGTTGTTCCATGCTCTAAGGAAGTTTGTACCAAAGCTGACTTATTTTGTGGGGGCCGAGCCATCCCGTACGGTGCGGACCAAGTCATCGCGGTTTCTGCCTCCCCCGTGTCCTCTCGGGACCACGGTCAAATAGGCTGATATTGTTCCTCCGTGCACTTCCCGTGCCACGGGGCGGAGTTTGTCAAACTCCAGTAGATCTACCCAACATCCCCTCGCTTTCACAAATTAATGGCACAATTAAGTTGAGGACTTTTAAGTTATAAGGCATCCTTAGAAAACATGTGATATCATATGGTTTAGACTTTAACCTACACTAGCCATATTAAAATGTTTTCAGTTTTGTTTTAAAAAGCAGTTTGATCAGAGTTCACAAGTGTTCCCATAAAACACTTCAGTTCATCAAGTGGGTGCCGAGCATCCCGGGTTCTCATGTTTATCAGTGAGGTGCCTAGCACTCTCGAGTTTGTTCAGCATTGTTTTTCGTCAAGTTATTCGGTGTGGCCCAACGGACTCACGGTAAGCGGGTTAGTGACACTCACCTTTGGTTGCACTGCTACTCTTCAAGTAATCCAAGTATTGTTGTTTAATGAAGACCTAGAACACGTTTAGGTCTTAGGTATTAGTTTCGTGTCTAATCTTTACTTAACGTCACTATGGCCCATAACATAGCACGTTGCAACTATGACTCGACATACCGACACACGACACCAATGGTTGATCATAAACAAGGGATCATATGAATCAGATTCACGCATGTTTCATCATGGTATAATCATGTAAGTCATGGCATAACACTTAAGCAAATTTCACAAGTTTGGTTTTTAGGTCAGGTCTTAGTTTCGCTAGCATAGTTTCGCTAGGCAGTTTCGCTAGGTGCACGGGCAGCACTTTCGCTAGGCAATGCCCGGTAACACAGTTTCGCTAGGCTAGTTTCGCCCGAAACTGCTGACGCAGTTTCGCTAGCCTAGTTTCGCAGGGAAACTGGTTTGAACTTTCGTTCAGGTATTTCGCTCGATAGTTTCGCTCGAGCTGGGCTGGTCAGGTTCCCGGCGACACTATAGTTTCGCTGGTCAGTGTCGCTGGAAGGAGATATAATTTCGCTACTTAGTTTCGCCCAGAGAACACACAGTTTCGCTGGTCGCGAAAAACATACGGATTTGCCTAAAAATCAACCTAACAGCTTCTGATCATACATGCAATTCATTATCTATCATTCCTAGGCATTTACCAACATAAATCAAGCAGCTTTAACAAGTTTATCATGCATTTTGATCATCAAATCTCTAAAATAGGTTCAAAACCCTAAAGTGACCTAAATTGCATAAATCTCTAACATGGATGGATTTCACACGTAAAGTTATCAACTTTAGTACAGATCTAGCATCCTAAAGCATATATACAGAAGATCAAGCAATTACATGAAGATTTGAGCATGCTTTAAGAAGAAAACATATAGAAAAGCATAAAACATAGTTTTTGGGACTCACGGTTCGATCCCCTAGCTTGGTAGATGATGGTTTGGGGCTGAGGTCTCGGTTTCTTGATGGTTTTCTCGGCTGACCAGTTTCCAGAGAATAGTGTGTGTGTTTGTGATGAAATGAGGCAAATGGAGAAACTAGGGTTTATTAGGTTTATTTATATCAGGGGCTAGTTTCGCTGGCAGTTTCGCTGGCCAGGCGAAACTAGCTCCGGTCACGAGTGCATTAATCAGTCTAGCCTGCTACCGGGCGAATCTGTAGTTTCGCTCGGTAGTTTCGCTGACTACCAAATTTAGGCAATTTTCACATAATCAAGTATTTACAATTAATCATGCTATTCACAATAATAAGTCATGTATTTAAATCACATTGCACATAAAGACAATCAATGATGAACACATAACACATATGGACGGGTTCGGTGATCAACCAAAGGTCGTGGACGTATTCGGCCTAGTTATGCATTAGCTACTTATAACGTAACTAACGGGTTTGTCTAACGGAAGTTAACCTTGAAATTCTCGGGTGTCACACTTATAGTAAAATAGGAAAACATAAAAACCATGACCCTTAAATGATAATAAGATGACAATTTTTGAATTGGCATAACATAGTAAAAGTGAGTTGTTGATTTTTTATACAATTCAGATAGTCTGAAACAAAGAAATTAAAAGATAATTCAACCCTAACACACTTGTACACTGCTATTTCGTCCACCAAATACAACCACTTAAGAGCAACATTCACTGCTCTGTGACACTGGTTGACCACGAATGTTGACTGTTGGAGGCTTTGATGCATTTAGTGCCAGTTGACTAGCCATCCTACAATTAGAGAACAAATAAAACATTAAAAATGAAACTCACTACTGGAACAGAAATGTCGTCGGATATCGGTTTCAAAAAATGAGTTTGTTTCTTGACCCAGTTCATAATTCATTTATCTAAATGTCACGCCTACAAAGAATAAGCTACAAAGAATAAGGACACCCCCATGTGGAATTATATGATTACACTTTACAACAAGTGTATATGTTTGCAAATATGTAGCTATATCAACCTTCAGCTACGACTGAACCAAAGCCACCAAGCATTGATCTGCCACTCTGAACAGGGCAGGAGGGGGTGACCATGAGCAAATTTGAACATATTAGATGCAAGAAAATTAGAAACTTCACAATGATCATAACTAGAGGGCAACCATACGTTGCCGCGGTTAGCCAGACAGAGATGCGTGATTTAGAATAAACATATTACAAACAAATCCATATCAAGGTAAATGGATAATTAAAGCTCATGTGGACGAGAAAATTGAAATTATACATTACAGCAATGCAAAAGGAGACGGTAAAGTTTTATCTTTTGATCTTATTGAATGGGAAAATTGTTGTAATGCTGTTGTTTACCAATTTTACAACCAACTTGAAGTGGACAACCTTTTCGACAGAAAAAAAAAGGATAGTCATTATTTTTCCTTGTGCTTCAAGATGATTAATTTGTGACCCAATGTTCAATCAAAGGTGCAAGCTAATCAGGTGTTAATTGACGAGATCAGAAAACCAACTTTATTGATAGCGGCTTGTTATTTAAAAAAGAACACAGTTTGACTTTTTGAAAGTCAAACTGTTCAATTGAATATATCTATAAAATGGCACCATATCTATAAAATTGTAAAAAAAGTTTATAAATGACACCATATTTATATGTAAACTGTTTAATTGCATATAACCATATATGCAAAAGTTTGTAAATGGTGCCATATTTGAATGCAAACTGTTCAATTACATATATGCAAAAGTATATAAATGCATATGCCACTGTCTTTGTTAACGAAAATCATGATTTAGTTGACAAAGTAACTGAACCACCACATAAGTGGATTTATTAACGGGCGACATATCACAAACCTAGCCTGTACGTAAGGCTTCTGACTTTTACCAAAGATTCAAAAAATTTCGAAAACTAACCTGGTGTTTAGATTTATGAGCGGGTCAATAAAAAAATAAGTTGAATCTCAGATGTTAACCTTTTCCAGAGAATCGAACCTGAGGCTGCAGGTTTAAAAAAAAAACTGTTGGCGGCTCAACTGGAAGCTCATATATGAAATTGTATGGACTACAATAAGGCAAAAATCAAAGACAAAGTCAAAACTAAGAAAGCTAAAGTTACAGATATAATGTAAAGATGTCCCCCTCTTTCATTTATTTCAAACCAAATCATCTCCGGTCAAATAAAACTCGATGCAATTTAATACTCATTTTACAACTTTTATATCAATTCTGAACTCACAATATAATGTAATACCATAAGTTTATGAGTTTTAAGGTTCAAACTCATAGTCATGCTTTTTTAATCTTTATAGAAAATGACATGTCATTTGGCACTGCAGCAAGTTAAATGTCCAAAAAATCCAAATCAGCAGCACTTGGAAAACTTGAGTTTTAATTTTATTACCTTTAGATGTTTTAAACTTAAACTCACTGCTCAGTTCTAAAACTCACTTAAAACTTGAGCTTTAATTTTATTACCTTTAGATGTTTTACATGAGTTTTTAAATTCAACCAAGTTTCTAGTGAGTTCTAAGATTCAAGTTTAAAGTGAGTTTTAATTCAAAATTCCTATACTTTAGAACTCATCATCGAATAAAACTCACTGAAAAATTAAGCCAAAGAGTATGTATGCCTAATGTCATAAAATTACCCAGCAGTAAGTTTTAAAACTGAGAAGTGAGTTTTAAAAACTCAACAGTGAGTTTTAAACTCAACTATGAGTTTTATAACTTGCACTGAATTTTACACTCAGCACTGAGTTTTAAACTCAACAGTGAGTTTTAAAACTCACCAGAGTGAGTTTTATAATTTGCAATGAGTTTTAATCTCTGTTTTAGGAATTTGATACTAATATTCACTTAATTTAAGCTTCTTGTATAATTTTTCTATGTTTCAATAGGTACCAAGGAATAGGTGGTCAGTTTAGTACTAAATTATTTTTATAGTGTCAAACAAGTAATTGACGTATATTTAAGATGCTATTGGTGATATTTGCACATATAGATTTGCTGCTCCTCATGAGTTCTATTCAGGTATTCTTTACATGTGAGTTTTAATAAAAGATATGGCAAATCAACAGGAATCATGAGAATACTTATTCATGCTCTACATGCATTATTGAAGTTTCATACATAAGAGAGAAAAATTATAGGATTTAGCACTTCCCTTTAAAGGAATGAACTTCATCGTGATATGAATGTTGCATCAATAAAACTCTGTTTTTAAAAACTCAATAAAACTCACTGTAAGAAAACTCGTTATAAAAAAAAATATCAGTGAGTTTTAAACTTTGTTTTACACTTTCCTTTTGTAGAACTCACTGCATTTTTTACTTTTGTCTTTTAAAAACCCACCGAGTATTAAACTTTGTTTAAAACTCTGTTTTAGAAACCTCAATAAAACTCACTGTAATAAAACTCATTATATAAAATTTAAAAATCAGTGAGTTTTAAACTCTAATTTAAAAAACTTACAACTAATTCAATAAAACTCACTATATAAAACTCAGATAATGACTTTCCAATTGTTTTCCTTTTGAATTTTATAAACAATTAATATATATGTGATGCAAACTACAAAAATATTTACTCTAACTATTGTTTGATTTTCAAAAACACCAGGGTTAAAATGGGTTACATTTAAAAACAGTCAGGCCAATAACTAGCAAAGGGGGCACCACCTAAATAAAGGTTCTCGAGGATGAGTTGTTCAAGTGTTTTCTTCCTGTAACAGTTTTTGATGGTCATATTATAGCCCGCTCAAGACCCAAAACTCAGCCCGTGTAAAGAAATGGTTGACCTAGTGTCTTATTCACAAAACATACATCCACCTCTCATTCTCTCAATATATTAAAACATTGAGATAAAAAATATCAACTTCAATCACACTATTTAGATATCATTGATCTGCTTAAATTATGTTTTGCATTCATGCTTATTCAACTAAGAATATAATGCATAAAATGGAAGAGATATTAAATCAAACACCTGGTGTGCAGCTTCAGAATTCCCCTTTCTATCATCTTTAACTCAGGGATCAATAGAGGTGTACACTTTTGTTATATCAAAACTCAGTGAGTTACAAGCTACTTATTGATAAACACCTTAGCATCCTAAACTATAGTGAGTTTCCATTGTGAATGAACAACAGATTTAAAGCGAGAGATGTGAAGTACGAATTAGGATTACCTTTTTCCATCATCGAGTCATGATCGGTTGTCGAATATCCGCATTTTTCATTTATTTTTGAATCTAGATTCAGTGCTTCTCGAACCATTGGAAATGCGATTCTTTGGTGGTAATTCAGAATTGATTTTGGGAGGTGTGATTATCGGGGGTTTGATGTAGAATTTTGGAGGTTTTTAACGGCTGATTTCGTTGCTGTGATCGTCGATTAGGGAGAATGACGCCGATTATCGGAGGTATGATGGAGGAATTAGGAGGTTTTCACGCTGATTTCGTCGGTGTGATGGTCGACAGTGGACATTTAGGCGGTGAGTTTTATCTGGGATGGATGTGCAACACAGAGGGTATTGGTTACTCGCACAGACGTACTGTGGTCATAACGTGTCGCGGGTAACGTTGTTTGTAATGATGAGACCCCCGAGTAACCAGATGTTTGCAGTTAAAAAAAATCTAGTTACAAAAAATAAGAACTTTGTTTATTATATTGAAATGAAATACTTGGTAAATTTGGATTTAAACTTTATTAAAGTAAAAAAATTATATAATTAAATAGAATAAAATATTCTATATTACTTGTTTAATATCTATTAAAATATTATTATGAATAAAGTATTATAAGCATTATATATATTGAAGTATTAAAATATTAAAGTATATGTAATAAAATATATTATTTTAATAAAATATAATATATCTTAATCCTAGTAAAGCAATAAAAATTGTGCCACATGTCTCATTTATAAAGAGTCCACATCAACACACAACATGTCAATCTCACATTGAATTACCAATTTAGTAAATCATCAATTAAGATAATTACCAATTTTGTCAAAACTAAATTTTAATTTTAAAATTTTGATAAAACTAATATAGATTTGATTAATTACTCAATAATTTTAGTCTTTTTGTGGAATAATCAACAACTTGTCAAACATAATAAAATTTTTAAATGTATTAAATTTTTATTTAATATATTATGAGAATTTTATATCAATCATAATTTTCAAATTTCTTGATCATTATTTTTTTCTTTGTATTTAACTATTTATCTAAGACTATAAATCTATATTCAACCTGTGTAGTACACGGGTTACTAACCTAGTATGTAATAAAATATTAACCTTAATATTAAAGTTTAGTATTTGAATAATTACTAACCTACATATAAAAAAATTATATTAGAATAATTACTTATTGGATAATTACTTATTAAAAGTTTAAACTAAAAAAACCTTAATATGGAAATTTAGTATTTGAATAATTATTTATTAAATTTTTGACTTAATCCAAAATTTTATGGTGATGACATGTGTCTTTTTTTTATATATATATATATATATATATATATATATATATATATATATATATATATATATATATATATGGGTTAGGATCCTGCGAAAACACATATTTTTGTGAAAACTGCGAAAACACATATTAAAACTCACGTAACTTATTCATACGTTAACGATTTTTCATAAAATTTGCGTCAAAAGTCTTAGAATTACATTATCTTTAAATCTGGAGCAAAATATTAAAAAAAAACTGAACGTTTTTTTTTTCGTGTAGTGCACATGTGCATCATATAATTAAAAAAGTTTATAAAATGGTATTTTTTTCTTTAAATCTAAAGATAACACAACTATAAGATTTAGGGTGCAATTTCTTTTTAAACTATTAATGTATATCACATGTATGAGCGTTTTTTTTGGTATGATGCACATGTGCATCATTCAATAAAAACGCAAAAAAATGATGAAAATATATGACATATGGTGCGACTAAAAAAAAAATATATTAACTCATACTAAAAGTATGAGTTTTTTTTGTGATGCACATGTGCACCACACAAAAAAATATTTAAAAAAATAAAAAAAAACGTTAAGTTTTTTTTTAAACTTTTATAGGATTAAAGATAATATAATTTTAAGACTTTTGGTGCAAATTTTTTAAAAAAATATTAACGTATGAAAAAGTTATGTAGGTTTTAAGATTTGTTTACGCAGTTCTCACGAAAAAATGGTGTTTTCGCAGGATCCTTCCCCTATATATATATATATATATAAGTTCCAAATTTGTGACGCCCACTCCCAGACTTGGCTCTAGAAGGGG
>JBCNJP010004116.1:0-20960 GCA_039602395.1 Deinandra increscens subsp. villosa
ACTGATTAATTATTGAAGTGTTGGTTTAAACATAAGTTGCATAGAATTGCATGATTAGTTATGTGTATGAACGTGTTAGGAACTAGAAAATGACATGTTGTGAATGTATTAAATTGATTGAGTGTGAAGACCATACACCATACAAAGTCCTAAGTCTCCTACCTCGGTGGGAATGACAAGACTGTGTGAAGTTGCCCGGTCAACTTTGCATCGTATGGGTTGTGTTGGTTAGTTTATGAACTTATATGTTAGAGATATGTCATGTTAAGGTCGTATGCTAGTATATAAGGTGTTGGAACAATTGTATGCATTATATGGTAAAACCTTTATGATAGATTGCATGCTAGTACTCTTTGACTGCATTAACCTTTAAAAGAAATCTTTGTAGAAACTCGTATGCTATCTGAAGCGTTATTGCATAAAATGTGAATTTGAATGTTATTATGAATCATGTGAACTTAATTGGTCATAACCTCATAAAGTACTAAATGAACCAATGGGTCCTCATGATAACTCGATTAGTCTTGTGTAATTCTATGCTAGTTGCTAACTCCCAGGTAAAAGCTAGACGTTTACATTTTCATTACACGATGGGTCTATTAAACACACCCCGATTGACCTGATGCACACACCATCATCTCATACTCATATTTCTTTCTCTTTTATTTACCTGGGTTATTGGTGAATGCGAATTTCCTAACTGAAAACGAGACACGACGTGGGAACCTCACTCCCAGCACTAGGTACAATAGCTGGAGGCTACCCGGATATGTTATGGTTCTTCTTCGTATGGAATTATTGATTTGAATACTTATGTATCATGTTACTCTGTTCGGCCTTGCCACTCAATACGATTCCCATAATGCGTTTTTTTTTTACTCATCTCATAGGAGGACGTTTGATAGGAAAATCACCTTTTATACTTTCGATTTGAATTTCATTTGAAACCCTCTAAACTTTTGACACCTTCTCAACTTCTGGTACACATTTTGATTATATCATCCATCAATCCTTTTGGAGTAGAAAAACTGGATTCTTACGATACGTTACTTTTAATTCGACTCTTATGGCAGTTGTTACCGATTTAAATTTCGGGACGAAATTCTTTCAACAAGGGGATGATGTGACGACTGAGTTTTTTTTTTCCTTCTTTTGTGATGAACTTGTTAACCACGTTGTTCAATTTTCGGGACGAAAATTCTTCAACAAGGGGATACTGTGACAATCCGTCTTTTCAGGTCCTTTCCTGATTTAACTTGAACGTAAACTGTTATAAAAGTTGTGTGAACATTATGTGTTGACTGCGTTGACTTTATCAATTAGAGTTTTGTGTAATCATCACTATACGAGCATACACTTGAGTCTAGTTATCGATAGATTAACTTGAACAGTTATATTTTATTATTTTATTTAAATCATTTTCTATGATTTTATGTGGACACTTTGTCATTTTATGTGACAATTATACGTTATAATTTAATGTAATATAGATATGCATATATACACGTTATATTTCATGATTTTATGTGACGGTGTGTCACGTAGTCACGTATGATGTCACAGTTAAACGTCGTTGGTTTCACGTAAAGTTTCTATGATTATATATGATTCATATACTTATGATTATTAATGATTGGTGTATTTACTTATATATATAAAATATCATACATTTAATAGAAATAAATTGATCTTCGTAGTCCGAGTATTTTATAAAAGTTTGGTTGGTTAAATGTCGGTTAGTTATTCTAAACCTTGAGGGACCAATCTCTGTATTTTCTCAAACTTGTTTCCTATTGAAATAACTTGGATGGACTACTTCTGTAATTTGCAAAACTCGTTTCTAGTTAACCGAAACTTATTGGGTGATTTATGTCATTAGATAAAACTAACTTCCTAACATGTAAAGTAAGGAGGGACTAGTCCTGCCAATATCCCAAACTTGATTTTTAATGCCACAAAGTAACCGCCGACTGTTCCGTATTCGGCTATTACCATCTCGGCCGGTCACGAACTTGAAACATCGCTACCATCATTTGAGCTATAACTGATTTTCCCCAATCATTTCTCGAAACCTCAGTCTCAAACAAACACCCTCACAATCCGTTCAACTTGAACCCTTTGTTTCTCTCTGGCGAACCA
Source organism: Deinandra increscens subsp. villosa (assembly GCA_039602395.1). Classification (NCBI taxonomy): domain Eukaryota; kingdom Viridiplantae; phylum Streptophyta; class Magnoliopsida; order Asterales; family Asteraceae; genus Deinandra; species Deinandra increscens. The sequence continues at coordinate 2,140 of JBCNJP010004116.1, forward strand.
CCGTGAGAAATCCGCACACCACTCCCGACCATTGTTGTATCCATTTCAGACATCGCTATCGCTGCCTTCCGACCACCACAGATCGCCACGCATTCGTGATCAGGAAGCAACGTGGGAGCGAGAGCATCACCGGTGAGCCTGGGGTCGGCGCATCAGTCGGGTCGGAGGTGTGACCGTCGCTTTGTGTTTTCAACTTTTTGGAGATCAACCTTTATTTCCTATTCTAGGTAATCTTAAAACCCGTACGGCATTTGATTACATTGTTTCTGGTCTAATTAATTCGTCCCCATGAAGCTATATGTGACCTTGAAAAGTTTATCAATGGCGTCGGGTACTATGGAGTTCTTGAGTGAAAGAGATGGTACCCGACCCGTATACATTAAAAATATGAAGTACGGATTTTAAACCATAGGAGTTGATGGCTGGGTGGTACCAGGTCCGACTTGGTTCCGAGAGGTCGGATGTTTAAAACCCGCCAACCTCCGTGCATATTTGTTTATTTTTAAGAAACCAGTTCCTGAGTCAAATTCATGAATAAAAGCTTTAGTTTTGAACAAATGATAAATATAAGCAAATGGTCTAGTGGTTAAGGCGCTGGGCGGGTAATGGGAGGTCACGGGTTCGAACCCAGTGACCCCATATACTTCTATTTGTTCTTTTTGGGACTTTTCTTGACTCAAAACCTTTCAACAATCATTTTCATGCCATTTTGGACCCGCAGAATTTCTCGGAGGCTCGTTATCTTGATCGTTATCTCATGGGTTATATAAATGAATTTTTATAAAAAAAAATATTCGGTTATTTAACGGTCATAAAAAAAATATATTTATATATATATATATATATATATATATATATATGTATATGTTTGAAAAGTCTAAAAATGCAGGTAATTAGAAATATGAAATTTATGTATTAATAACATTAGCACTTGTGTAAAAATATACATATTTTACGATATAAGCGTTCTAAACATTAGATTTATATTCACATAAATATTAATAAACCCATAAGTAAATTTTGGAGTACCCGATACTGATGTAACTATTATTTGGTTACGAATATATATTTGTATATATATATATATATATATATATATATATATCATATCTTCCTGAAAGATATCATGAACCCATATTATTAATAAATAATACACTCTCGTCGACTTTTGTGATCGTTGTGATTTTTGGCAAGGTGCCAACCTTCGACTTGTTTTGTACTTAGCGATTATCCTCATGTCATCTTTTAACATTATTTATTTTATCATTGGTCTAGACTTGGTCGTTTTAGTCGAACACACACACTTATATCGTTATGCTCGTTAGGTGTTTGGTTGAGTACACAAGACCTGCTAATTGCTGCCGGCTGTTGTTATTTATTTGGAATTTGTTGTGCACCCAAAGGTGAGTTTCACGGCCCCATTTTACTATTTCAAATCCTGTTGGGGGAGATTAACATGCATGAACGATACAACTGAGATAATTAGACTTTTATATATCACTTGAAGTACTTGAAGCACACTGATACAACAAAGTCCTTCTTATGGTACCGTTAGTATTAATGACGATAGCGGGAAATATATTGTAGTACTACTGGGTCTGACAAACCCCACCCGGGTCAGTCGCTCTGGCACGATTGGATATCGAACGGGTGTTATATTCGTCCTAAACACAACAAGGCAAACTATAAACAACTGTTAGCTTCGGTGACCATCAACGTGCGAAGTTTCATGTATGTAGCCTAGCTAGCTATTTGATATATATTAGTGATTATGCTCTTACAACTTGACTGTTATTGAACAGTCAATCTTAAACTCAACTTGACTATTGTTGAATAGTCAATCATAAACTCAACTTGATTGTTGTTGAACAATCGATCTTAAACTGAACTTGAACTGTTTTTTCAACTGATAAACCTGTGAACTCACCAACCTTTGTGTTGACACTTTTTAGCATGTTATTTCTCAGGTTGCGGATGTTCGAGTATCACGAGTACGTATGCATGAGACTTGAAACACTTTTAATGTCTTTGAACAAGCCACGTCACCTTAGGTGACAAAGATTTTACATAAGTACTTTTGTTGTATTTACGCTTCCGCATTTGTAAAACTCTTATTACATATTTTAATGAAAGATGAAACGTTTTTATTAATTATTGGTCCTTTGGTGTAGCTAATGGATGGCGATCCTGGTTTGTCACGCTCCCTGCGGCGCGTTATCGCGCGTGGGATTTTTGGGGGTGTGACAGATTGGTATCAGAGCCATTGGTTACAGCGAACTAAGATTTGTCTTAGACTGTAACTGTTTTGCATTAGTTGCACTTAAACATTTCTCTCATGCATCGTGATACTCATTCCTACACGCACCTGGTTTACGATTTGTTGTTTACATCATCTAATCCCCTTATACTCACAGCGAGGAGCCGGTTAGTCTTGAGTCATTTTTCTTAACCTCTCTAAGTTGTGTACCTCTTGGTTAACATTCATGTACGACGAGACGTCGACTCAGATCGAAGGATCACGTTTATACTTTTGACGAGCTGATTGCTACTCGGGATTATTCCGGATTGAACAACTGGGCGTAGTGCCCATACTAGGGATGTATGCTGCATAGGGAAGGTGGTGTAATACCTCTTCTTGTCCTTAAACCTTTCTCATAACCTAGGAGGTTCTTGTTATACCTGCCTTACGTATATCTCTAAACTCATCCGTCCAGGAAATGTTATCTCGATTTGCTAGTAGCGTGATGATTTAGCTTCACTAGAGTTAGCGGGGTATGAATTCAAGTAGATGCCTATGGGGCACTTATATCAATTTCCGTTATCCTGATCGTCTTCACATTTGCTAGGATCTCTTAAGATCTTTCCCTTCCTCGATTTTATCGCGTTGTGCGTTGAAATAATACAACTTGAGTACGATTCTTATAACCCCAATGAAACCTGATGCGGTTCGAATGAAATTACCTCTTTGTGTATCGGATTGCGATCATGCCAGTATGTGTGATAATAATTCTTTAACTTCGAGCTAAGCTAGGGTAATTGTGATAAACCCTACTCAGATCCTATTGAGCTAAATTTCTGGCTGACTCGCTTCGGGTGGGTCATTCCAATCTGAGTGAGCATTCTATTCTCGAAAACTTGTCTCATTAACAAATTCTGGTCAAGATAACCATGTGTTAGGGACCACACCACACCCGGTAGCTGTAGTAAGAGGAACTAGGGTGATCATATAAAGTAAATCACAGTTACGGGTGCACACGTAAATGTAATTTGCAGTATATGGAAATCATGGAGAATCCTACTAGGCAAGCTAGTGGTCGTAATTGGGAGCAAATTTCTGTAATTTTTTTTTCGTGGGGCTGAATGTTGAGCATGTTGAAATTCGACTAGATGATCAAAGTCATCTATCTTGTAAATGAAATTACTTGAGCGTGTGGATCTTCTACTTAGTCGATATGAAATCAATGTATAACGAATTGAAACACAAAGAGTAAATACAAACAGGATTTGTATTAACCACAGAGAACCACAGAGTACACTTAGAGAATGTATGACATCAAAAGCTACTGAATCTATACAAGACAAACATATTTATAGGCTGGAAATACGACCGGCCGAACCTCAGGTTCGGCCAAGCCTCGGCGGCTCCGAACCTGGCGTTCGGCCAAGGTTCGGCCAGACCCTAAACTTGAACGTTCCGTCTTGTATTCGATACTTCACATGACGATCAGGAACCATGTATCAACAAACTCCCCCTCGGCATGTGCAGTATCATCTCCTCTTCTCAAAACTTGTATCTTGTATCTTCAATCAAACTCTTCCTCGATCTAGACGATGAATTCGATCTTGAATACTTGATATTACATCGTATGTATCTCTTTTTATCAACAATCTTCAGAAGACTTGAAGTTGTGATGATCTCTTTCCACTTAGAAACCTGCCAATATAAATAACCTTGGCGCAAAACGTCTCTTCGAGACTCCAAGATATCATGATTTTGAAAATGATTTCGTATTACGTGTTGATCAATCGAAAACAAATCAGAAACAAAATCTTTTTGGCTTTTAGAAACTTTATATCAAAACACACCTAAATTTTTTTTTATCTTTTTTTTTTGGTATTTTCTGATAAGAAAAGTAAATGCAGATACAGAATCAGACGCTATTTTTGTCTTTTGTGAGAAAGATCACGACTTGGGATCATATTGGTCATAACATGTTGAACTACACTTCAATTTCAATTATTGTAGCACATAAGCCATGCCGATTGCAGATATACTTTGTCCAAATTTAAACTCTGACACAATCATACTCATAACATCTGGATATGTTAAGGTATTTATTAGATTTGCATTGACCAGTGTACCCCACACTATCAGACATACTCAGATATGCTTTGCTTATCACATTTTGTGATTTCATTTGTGATTTTAATCACATAATGATTGTATTCATGATATAGTCAACTGTGTTCCATGCAAAAAGAAATAAGAACGTTAAATCGTCTACCTTAAGGTCGATCTTTCGATACGCAGATAAGGCCTCGGATTTAACAAAATAAGAAAATAAAACAAGTTGAAGTTGTATAACTCAATAACAATCAGGTCGGTACTCCCGTACACGCAGAGAAAGTCCGATGAGTTATACGAAACACCAAAGAAAATAAAGCAGAACGTCAAACGAACAACGATCAGGTCGGTCTTTCGACACGCAGAGAAAGTCCGATCGTTTGACAAAATAAAGAAAATCAAACAAGTTTAAATCTTTGCAAAATGAACACATGTATACACAGTGACTTCTCATTTTATTTTTCACATATCTTTTCTTGATATATCATGAGATATGCATCAAGATGTTGTCCACTAGGTCAAGCATTAGTATTTAATGTGTTTATCACATCTGTATACTTTCTGATTTAATGCCGAGCCTACCTTACACATCGATCAAATGGTCTTATGGCTTTTTCACTTACTTTATCCATGAGTCAGACATTGTCAGCCAATGTACCATCATTTCCCAAACATGTCGGATACAATTTCTCATTTTTCAATGTTATTGTCTTTTTGCAATTTTAATGTTTTTGTCTTTTTCAAATTTCTCCCCCTAAAAATGACAACTCTATTTATAGATTTTCATTTTTACGATTTGAAAAACAACACACTATTTTTGTATTTTTGCAAAAACAAACTCCCCCTCAGAATGAGATGGAGTGAAAAATCAAGAAAAAATTGATCAACCAACACGAATACTTTGCAGTTTAAATCCTTTTGGAAAAACAAAATTGATTTTGAAAATCAGATTAATTAGAACAGATATTTCACAATCAGCAATTTTCCAATCACCGAAAGGTCTTCCTGAAACACCTGCTGACACCAAATAAAACATTAGTCGCTCTGGGATCGACCCGATGTAACATCGTCGGGTCGCCCGGTGTCTTCCACAAAGTCATTGTTGGCCTTGGAAACAACTTTTGGTTTCCAAATTTGTAAAAGTTTAAATTTTTGATCAGAACCTGAATCAGATTCAACCGACGTACTTGGTTTAGACCAAGACGATTTACGATTAGATTTTATCTTTGAGGACCATGGTTCATCAAAAATTTGACCTTTGTTATCCACATATTTGGCAGTGTTGTGGATATATGCAGTCGTCGGACAATCAGCAGCTAGATGTCCAGGTTGACGACATACATAACAAAGTCGTTCTCGAAAATTGTTTGAAAATGATTTTGATTTTGAAAAACCAGATGAATGCTCAGAATCAAAATTATCAAAGAAATCATCAGAGGAATCATACCTAGGAGATGGACTCCTTGAAGATGACGATCTTCCAGAATAGTAAGTGAATTCCTTCTGAGATGGTGATTTCTTTGCATTCTATTGCTTTAGAACCCTTGGCAACTTTCACCGGTTTCTTTGTTTGAATCAATTCTTCCTTCACAACAAACCCCACACCTTTGTGTTTGGAGCCTGAAACCTTTGAAGTACTTGAAGAAGAACCCGAAGCTTCTCTTGCCTTAGCTTCACTTGTGAATTTGGCTTTAATGTCCTTTAACTTGTTCTTTTCAACCAAAACTTTGTCTTCTTCAGTTGCAGATGAAGAACTTGACACAACCTTATCAAAAACTTTCTCATTCTCCAACAAAACAGACTTTGAAGCAAATTTTGGAGCGTCACCCAACGGCTTTTCTGTCCTTTTGGATTTAGATTTGTTCTTCTTGGATGGAATAGCAAACTTGGAATAATCATGCAATTCATCTTTGGGATCAATCGGAGCAGCAGTAACTTCAGTTAAATCCACTGGTTGAGGAACCAAGTGAACATCAGCTTTCTGAGAACTAGCTGAACTCTGATCCTGCTTATATAAGAAATTTAACATTGTGGGTGATAAATTGCAATTCTTCACTTGCCGCTTCAACTCCAAAATCTCCAATTTTAAATCATTGATCTGTTGTTGAGCATCAAACACTTCTTTCTGTGACTTGATGAACTTTGCATTGAGATCATCATATTCATAAGTTTGTAACTTTCGGATCTCACATTCAGCAAATAACTCTTCAAGAACACTTTCTCTCTTTTTCTTGTAAATCTCAACATCCTTTGTCAAGACTTCATTCTTATCACGATAGAGAGTATTCTCATCTTGAAGCATAGAAATTTTGTTCTGAAGCTTTTCAACAGTAACAGCAGTTGTAGCAATAAGAGCAGTTGCTTCTTCATACTTTTTCTGAACTGGATAACTTTTCTCAAACAGATTCTCAAAATCTTGAGCTGCATCTAAAGCTTCAGCCTTTGCTTTCTCACATTCTTCAGCCAATGTTGCTTTCTCTTTTAACACATCTTCATGAACATGAACCAACTCATAATATTTCTTTTGAAAATCTTCCAATTCTTGCTTTAACACCACTATCTCTTCAGTAGATATTCGACGACTTTGTTCAAAACTAGCAATCTCCTGAAGAAATTTCTTACATTTAAGACATTCAGTCTCTTCAATCTTTGAATTCTCAGAGACTCTAGGTAATTCTTCTTGAACCAGAGATACACTTGAATAAGAATCGGAATCAGTTAAAATACTATCATCATCAATATGACGAACAGTCAATGCAATTGCAGGTTTAGTCTGATTCCGTTTAGCGTCAGTATCGGCATTCCATGCAAACTCACTTGAATGTGGAAACGTATTAGTCCAATCATGAACAACATTAGCAGATTTAATCTCAACCTTCTCAGTTTTATTTGGGGAATGATAAACTAAATGTGCATGTTGACCAGTCTTCAACTTAGTATCTGCAGAACTTGGACATTCTCTAGCAAAGTGACCATAATTTGCACACTTGTAACATTTTACCTTCGATTTATCCAAACCAATTTTACCTTCCTGATTCAATCTCTTCTTCCCAGTTCTGTTGAAAAATTTCTTCGTTCGTCGAACCAACATTGCATACTGCCAATTCAGATCCATTTCCTCCAAATGATCATAATCAATCTGATCATAATCTTCATTTGCTAACTCAGCATTACTCACAGCACCAGTGATAACACCAAAATATGAAGATACCAATGCAGACATTAAAGCATTATAATCATCGATAGTTTGAACAGATAATGCAGTTTGATTTGAAGAACTCGGAACAGAAACAGTACAACCAGCAGAAGAATAACTTGAAGATTCAGATTTACCTGCCAGGAATGCTGTCGGGGGTGCAGAATTAAGAATATTCGATTTCCCAGCATTCAATGTAGAATCATTTTCACCATGATACACTGCAGGATTCTGAATTTGTGTAGGAAGAGACTTGTTCACCATCAACTCCATATCCCTCGCCTGAATTCTTTGAACTAAATCATTGAAAGTCAATCCTTGAAAATCCTTGTCATGAGTAATCATCATAACATAATTCTCCCATTTTTCAGGTAAAGCTTCCAAAATCTTCTCTTTCATATCAGCTTCGTCTTTAGTAAGATTCACCAAACGCATTTCACTCATCAGATGAGCAAATCTTGCAATCAGATTGGGAATCGTTTCATTCTGATAATGTTTGAAACTATCAAACTCTTTCTTCAAAACCTTTTGTCGACTTTTCTTGTACTGGTCATTGCCTTCACATCTTTTCTCCAAAGCATCCCATAAACTTTTTGATGTGTAATTACCAGCAAATTGATGAAGTAACTCTTTAGGCAAAGCCATCGTTAAAGTACCATAAGCCTTTTTCTCAGCTTGATAGGCTTTCTTTTGTTCTGAAGACATTTTCCTTTGAAGGATAGGTTCACCAGTTTCATCTTTAGGATAAACATATTGCTCAGTGAACGATAACCACATGTCAATATCATTTGTGTCCACATATGCTTCGAACCGTTTAACCCAACTATGATAATCTTCCAATTTTAGCAATTTGGGAACTTTCTGACTTGTTCCAATTTCATTATCATAGTTCATCATCGTTTGCATCGTTGCTTGAACTGAATTTTGAATAGCCGCGAACGCTTGAAAATCGGACATTTTCGAAACACAAGTTACTGTTCACTCCGAACTTCGTCCGAACCTAGTATACCCTCCGAACGACCTCCGAACGTGATCCGAACTCAGAAACCCAGTCCGAACTATCTCCGAACTCTCACCGAATCCAGTTAACTCCGAAACCCTCCGATCGAGCTCCGAACTTTCACCGAACACCTCCGAACGATCTCCGAACCTGACGTTCGGAGCGGTTAGACCGAGCGTACTCCGAACTTGGAGTGCGGAGCAGTTACGCCGAACCTCGAGTTCGGCCGAACGTGAAATTTCGGAAAAACTCGGAAAAACTCACTGAAACCAACACCTCTCGAGCTGTAAACACTCAATCAACTGAAAATGAGCAAACACAGACATATTTGACGTGAATCATGATGTTTTGAACGAGAAATTTTGAGAAATGAAGATGAAAAACGAGTTTTGAAAGTGAAAAACGTGAATTTGAACTCGATAACTCGAAAAACACTGATCTCCGACTAGTAGAGTAAACCTATAGCTCTGATACCACTTGAAATTACTTGAGCGTGTGGATCTTCTACTTAGTCGATATGAAATCAATGTATAACGAATTGAAACACAAAGAGTAAATACAAACAGGATTTGTATTAACCACAGAGAACCACAGAGTACACTTAGAGAATGTATGACATCAAAAGCTACTGAATCTATACAAGACAAACATATTTATAGGCTGGAAATACGACCGGCCGAACCTCAGGTTCGGCCAAGCCTCGGCGGCTCCGAACCTGGAGTTCGGCCAAGGTTCGGCCAGACCCTAAACTTGAACGTTCCGTCTTGTATTCGATACTTCACATGACGATCAGGAACCATGTATCAACAGTAAACACTATCGCGCATGATATCATCTCTTATACATGTGGATTCTAATCCATTGGTGAACCCTTTGACACCTATTACGAATGTTAGTCCGGAAGGGGCACCGTTTAACTCGTGTATTTAAATGACAAGTCTTTCGTAACTACGAACACTCTCGATAAAATATTCGGCTGGTTTGAACTCATTTTGAACCATAATCCTACCTTTGCGACTTTACCTACCATATCAATCCCCGAAACTTTATGATTGTGAGACAACTTGTATATACATTCACCGGACGAATTCCCAGGCAACATTTGATAAACGAACTAGTTCAAGCATATACCGTGAGCATTGGAGCATATTTGTTGGCTAAAAACTCTTGTGAATTGTCCCTCTGAATATTCATATTTCCTGATTTTCTTGTGCGAACCAATACTTGTTGCCAACAACATCGACACGGTTGTATAAACTGCATACCACACTGCAAGCATATTTATCTCTAATGGGGCTAATGTTAGTGAGAATCCTTTCTGACTTTCAAACTAATGACTCCCAGTTTTAACGTAAGGACTATTCCGATTGATCTCCTGAACCTGAACTATCGATTTTTGTTTGCATAATTCAACCTTTTATGATTTAGCAATCGACAATTTCTGATTCTCATGCTTTATAATCCTTTATGCCCTGAATAAGCTCCTAAGATTTGAACCAAAAGGTGTTACACTTTTGGTTAGTTCTTTTTTTTTCTAGTTAACACCATTGATGATAAGACGACCCTGTGCTTTAATCGTAGTAACAATACCAAGCTTTATATGAAAACTCTGTTTGCACCCATCAAGGGTGAACTTCTTGTTATCATTAGCTAACTGTGCGATCAAACTATATTTACCCTTACACATTGAGTACACCAAGTTGTCCATACATTTTATATATTTATTTACGCTCCTGTCATAGAAATTATCAATAAATTTCTGCTACGCGAATCCTCCTTGTCCTTTTCAGAAAACTTTCATTGATGAACCCCCAGCTCAAACTTAAACCTTGTGGCATGTATAAATTTTGATCATCTTGAAATCTAAAGCTTTATGAGATTCGCACTGCGCGTGCCAACCTCTCAACGACCTTCACTAAATAGCAAACCATACGCATCTTACTAATGGGAATGGAAACTCTTACACCTTCTGTTTACACGGCATATTGAGGTTTAATTTCTAGCTCCCTTTGCATTCAAGCGTATGGGAGAAACTTGACGTCCCTTGCTTCCGATAAAAATATCCGATGTGGTTTGAATAATGGCTAGTAATGACGTGTAGGTGGATCGACTCATCAAGTTCCCATTGAAATAGGATCCACACAAGGAAAGGCACTTGCCATTCGTTGGTTATTAGCGGCATCCCGAAAACGTCCGGGTCGAAATATGGCTTTCAAATTAAGTTCCGAATTAGTGGATGCTGCCAAAGGGAGTGGCGATGCCATACGCAAAAGGGAAGAGACTCACAGAATGGCAGAGGCGGTACACCCTATATATATAAACATTACTGACATGTTGAATGTGGGATCAGTATCTGACCAAGGATTAACCTTAGAGTCATACACAAGGACCTCATTTTGAGAAACCCCATCTAACGGGACTATATCCTCATATGAGATCACAAATATCCCTTACGTATTTCTACCAAAAGAGACATGCCCGAAATAATCTAACTCCAACTTTCAGAAGCATGTGTTAAGAAGTAGATCGACTTTTGTTTAAGGGACATTACTTTTGGGTCGACTGCCTTGTTTTTATAAACTCTCTGGCATTCGCAGAGGTGATAGCTCTGATCCTTTTCTATGGAACACCCGATTTGATCTTTGACCCAAGGTAAACATGTACTAAACCCTAGCAAAAATTCATATGTGCATGCAACCCAAGTCAAAGCGTCTTTTGAACATCCTGATGTTTTGGGTTCCACAGACATCCTTCTTATAACACTTTCGTACTTTATCTTACCTTTGAAGACCATTTGAACCTATGCTTTGACAAGAAAGAAAGCATGATGCATGAAGCGCAAGAACACCAAGGAGATTGGGCACACTGGTGAGCTCAGACAATGAAGATTTATCTAACAGGATGATTACTCTGTTAGATTGTATAACCGTTGACACGTTCATTTCGATATCTATTTACGCGAATTCCTTGTCAAATTCTGTCAAGCACACTATATGTTTCCCTCTTAATTTTATATCATCCATTACGTTAGTTACATCCCTTCCGCTGGCATCTTCACCAGTTCCAGTATAAGCTGACGTATCATTCTTGGAATGTGTATTTGTGACTATCATAAACTTGCTATCCCATCGCTTACTCGAATTCACGAACTAAGCCATTGGCGATCTTCATCCTAAATTTGCTATTCTGATCTTGATGAGCACCTTTCGATATTCAGTACCTTATAGTTTACACTTTTGTTTTGTTGAACTTTCGCCCTAAAATTTTATTATTATTATTATTATTTTTTTTGGATTCTTTAGCGAGGTAATCTGCATGATGATATGTTGCATGATACTACACTCTAACTTGAATTTGAACCTAATTGTATATGATATTTCTTGAATAATTCTTAACAGAATTAAGTAATTATTTTCTAAAACAAACCGCTACGTGTTACCCTTTAAAAGTGGCAATGGGCTCTTGATTGGATTTCTCTGTGAACCTCAGTCCTTTCATCACAACATCAATGTGTTACTAGTTATATTTTAGTATGTGAGCGACTGTTGAACCACTTAACCATGATAAATAGTTTGTTTGCTTTTGATCTTTTCGTGGAAAATGTTTATAAAACATACGTGTTTATGCATGCTAAGATTTGAGGATCTAATCCTATGTTTAGGGTATATAAACTGATTAATTATTGAAGTGTTGGTTTAAACATAAGTTGCATAGAATTGCATGATTAGTTATGTGTATGAACGTGTTAGGAACTAGAAAATGACATGTTGTGAATGTATTAAATTGATTGAGTGTGAAGACCATACACCATACAAAGTCCTAAGTCTCCTACCTCGGTGGGAATGACAAGACTGTGTGAAGTTGCCCGGTCAACTTTGCATCGTATGGGTTGTGTTGGTTAGTTTATGAACTTATATGTTAGAGATATGTCATGTTAAGGTCGTATGCTAGTATATAAGGTGTTGGAACAATTGTATGCATTATATGGTAAAACCTTTATGATAGATTGCATGCTAGTACTCTTTGACTGCATTAACCTTTAAAAGAAATCTTTGTAGAAACTCGTATGCTATCTGAAGCGTTATTGCATAAAATGTGAATTTGAATGTTATTATGAATCATGTGAACTTAATTGGTCATAACCTCATAAAGTACTAAATGAACCAATGGGTCCTCATGATAACTCGATTAGTCTTGTGTAATTCTATGCTAGTTGCTAACTCCCAGGTAAAAGCTAGACGTTTACATTTTCATTACACGATGGGTCTATTAAACACACCCCGATTGACCTGATGCACACACCATCATCTCATACTCATATTTCTTTCTCTTTTATTTACCTGGGTTATTGGTGAATGCGAATTTCCTAACTGAAAACGAGACACGACGTGGGAACCTCACTCCCAGCACTAGGTACAATAGCTGGAGGCTACCCGGATATGTTATGGTTCTTCTTCGTATGGAATTATTGATTTGAATACTTATGTATCATGTTACTCTGTTCGGCCTTGCCACTCAATACGATTCCCATAATGCGTTTTTTTTTTACTCATCTCATAGGAGGACGTTTGATAGGAAAATCACCTTTTATACTTTCGATTTGAATTTCATTTGAAACCCTCTAAACTTTTGACACCTTCTCAACTTCTGGTACACATTTTGATTATATCATCCATCAATCCTTTTGGAGTAGAAAAACTGGATTCTTACGATACGTTACTTTTAATTCGACTCTTATGGCAGTTGTTACCGATTTAAATTTCGGGACGAAATTCTTTCAACAAGGGGATGATGTGACGACTGAGTTTTTTTTTTCCTTCTTTTGTGATGAACTTGTTAACCACGTTGTTCAATTTTCGGGACGAAAATTCTTCAACAAGGGGATACTGTGACAATCCGTCTTTTCAGGTCCTTTCCTGATTTAACTTGAATGTAAACTGTTATAAAAGTTGTGTGAACATTATGTGTTGACTGCGTTGACTTTATCAATTAGAGTTTTGTGTAATCATCACTATATGAGCATACACTTGAGTCTAGTTATCGATAGATTAACTTGAACAGTTATATTTTATTATTTTATTTAAATCATTTTCTATGATTTTATGTGGACACTTTGTCATTTTATGTGACAATTATACGTTATAATTTAATGTAATATAGATATGCATATATACACGTTATATTTCATGATTTTATGTGACGGTGTGTCACGTAGTCACGTATGATGTCACAGTTAAACGTCGTTGGTTTCACGTAAAGTTTCTATGATTATATATGATTCATATACTTATGATTATTAATGATTGGTGTATTTACTTATATATATAAAATATCATACATTTAATAGAAATAAATTGATCTTCGTAGTCCGAGTATTTTATAAAAGTTTGGTTGGTTAAATGTCGGTTAGTTATTCTAAACCTTGAGGGACCAATTCTGTATTTTCTCAAACTTGTTTCCTATTGAAATAACTTGGATGGACTACTTCTGTAATTTGCAAAACTCGTTTCTAGTTAACCGAAACTTATTGGGTGATTTATGTCATTAGATAAAACTAACTTCCTAACATGTAAAGTAAGGAGGGACTAGTCCTGCCAATATCCCAAACTTGATTTTTAATGCCACAAAGTAACCGTCGACTGTTCCGTATTCGGCTATTACCATCTCGGCCGGTCACGAACTTGAAACATCGCTACCATCATTTGAGCTATAACTGATTTTCCCCAATCATTTCACGAAACCTCAGTCTCAAACAAACACCCTCACAATCCGTTCAACTTGAACCCTTTGTTTCTCTCCGGCGAACCACCGTGAGAAATCCGCACACCACTCCCGACCATTGTTGTATCCGTTTCAGACATCGCTATCGATGCCTTCCGACCACCACAGATCGCCACGCATTCGTGATCAGGAAGCAACGTGGGAGCGAGAGCATCACCGGTGAGCCTGGGGTCGGCGCATCAGTCGGGTCGGAGGTGTGACCGTCGCTTTGTGTTTTCAACTTTTTGGAGATCAACCTTCATTTCCTATTCTAGTTAATCTTAAAACCCGTACGGCATTTGATTACATTGTTTCTGGTCTAATTAATTCGTCCCCATGAAGCTATATGTGACCTTGAAAAGTTTATCAATGGCGTCGGGTACTATGGAGTTCTTGAGTGAAAGAGATGGTACCCGACCCGTATACATTAAAAATATGAAGTACGGATTTTAAACCATAGGAGTTGATGGCTGGGTGGTACCAGGTCCGACTTGGTTCCGAGAGGTCGGATGATCAAAACCCGCCAACCTCCGTGCCTATTTGTTTATTTTTAAGAAACCAGTTCCTGAGTCAAATTCATGAATAAAAGCTTTAGTTTTGAACAAATGATAAATATAAGCAAATGGTCTAGTGGTTAAGGCGCTGGTCGGGTAATGGGAGGTCACGGGTTCGAACCCAGTGACCCCATATACTTCTATTCGTTCTTTTTGGGACTTTTCTTGACTCAAAACCTATCAACAATCGTTTTCATGCCATTTTGGACCCGCAGAATTTCTCGGAGGCTCGTTATCTTGATCGTTATCTCATGGGTTATATAAATGAATTTTTATAAAAAAAAAATATTCGGTTATTTAACGGTCATAAAAAAATATATTTATATATATATATATATATATATATATATGTATATGTTTGAAAAGTCTAAAAATGCAGGTAATTAGAAATATGAAATTTATGTATTAATAACATTAGCACTTGTGTAAAAATATACATATTTTACGATATAAGCGTTCTAAACATTAGATTTATATTCACATAAATATTAATAAACCCATAAGTAAATTTTGGAGTACCCGATACTGATGTAACTATTATTTGGTTACGAATATATATTTGTATATATATATATATATATATATATATATATATACATATCTTCCTGAAAGATATCATGAACCCATATTATTAATAAATAATACACTCTCGTCGACTTTTGTGATCGTTGTGATTTTTGGCAAGGTGCCAACCTTCGACTTGTTTTGTACTTAGTGATTATCCTCATGTCATCTTTTAACATTATTTATTTTATCATTGGTCTAGACTTGGTCGTTTTAGTCGAACACACACACTTATATCATTATGCTCGTTAGGTGTTTGGTTGAGTACACAAGACCTGCTAATTGCTGCCGGCTGTTGTTATTTATTTGGAATTTGTTGTGCACCCAAAGGTGAGTTTCACGGCCCCATTTTACTATTTCAAATCCTGTTGGGGGAGATTAACATGCATGAACGATACAACTGAGATAATTAGACTTTTATATATCACTTGAAGTACTTGAAGCACACTGATACAACAAAGTCCTTCTTATGGTACCGTTAGTATTAATGACGATAGCGGGAAATATATTGTAGTACTACTGGGTCTGACAAACCCCACCCGGGTCAGTCGCTCTGGCACGATTGGATATCGAACGGGTGTTATATTCGTCCTAAACACAACAAGGCAAACTATAAACAACTGTTAGATTCGGTGACCATCAACGTGCGAAGTTTCATGTATGTAGCCTAGCTAGCTATTTGATATATATAAGTGATTATGCTCTTACAACTTGACTGTTATTGAACAATCAATCTTAAACTCAACTTGACTATTGTTGAATAGTCAATCATAAACTCAACTTGATTGTCGTTGAACAATCGATCTTAAACTGAACTTGAACTGTTTTTTCAACTGATAAACCTGTGAACTCACCAACCTTTGTGTTGACACTTTTTAGCATGTTATTTCTCAGGTTGCGGATGTTCGAGTATCACGAGTACGTATGCATGAGACTTGAAAACACTTTTAATGTCTTTGAACAAGCCACGTCACCTTAGGTGACAAAGATTTTACATAAGTACTTTTGTTGTATTTACGCTTCCGCATTTGTAAAACTCTTATTACATATTTTAATGAAAGATGAAACGTTTATATTAATTATTGGTCCTTTGGTGTAGCTAATGGATGGCGATCCTGGTTTGTCACGCTCCCTGCGGCGCGTTATCTGCGCGTGGGATTTTTGGGGGTGTGACAGATTGGTATCAGAGCCCATTGGTTACAGTGAACTGAGATTTTCGTCTTAGACTGTAACTGTTTTGCATTAGTTGCACTTAAACATTTTCTCATGCATCGTGATACTCACTCCTACACGCACCTGGTTTACGATTTGTTGTTTACATCATCCAATCCCCTTATACTCACGGCGAGGAGCCGGTTAGTCTTGAGTCATTTTTCTTAACTTCTCTAAGTTGTGTACCTCTTGGTTAACATTCATGTACAATGAGACGTCGAATCAGATCGAAGGATCACATTTATACTTTTGACGAGCTGATTGCTACTCGAGATTATTCCTGATTGAACAACTTGGCGTAGTGCCCATACTGATGGATGTATGCTGCATAGGGAAGGTGTGTGTAATACCTCTTCTTGTCCTTAAACCACTATCTTAGCTTAGCGAGGTTCTTGTTATACCTGCCTTACGTATGTCTCTAAACACATCCGTTCAGGGAATGTTATCTTGATGTACTAGTAGCGCGATTATTTAGCTTCACTAGAGTTAGCAGGGTATGAATTCAAGTAGCTGCCTATGGGGCACTTATATCGACTTTCGTTATCCTGATCGTCTTCACATTTGCATAGTGATCTCTTAAGATCTTTCCCCTCCTCGATTTTATCGCGTTGTGCGTTGCAGTAATACAACAGGAGTACAATTCTAATAACCCCAATGAAACCTGATGCAAGTCGACTGAAATTCCCTCTTTGTGTATCGGATTGCGATCACGCCAGTATGTGTGATAATTATTCTTTAACTTCAAGCTAAGCTAGGGTCATTGTGATAAACCCTACTCAGATCCTATTGAGCTAAATTTCTGGCTGACTCGCTTCGGGTGGGTCATTCCAATATGAGTGAGCATTCTATTCTTGAAAACTTGTCTCATTAACAAATTCTAGTCGAGATAACCATGGGTTAGTGACCACACCATACTTGGTAGCTGAAGTAAGAGAAACTAGGGTGATCGTATAAAGTAAATCACAGTTACGGGTGCACACGTAAATGTAATTTGCAGTATATGGAAATCATGGAGATCCTACTAGGCAAGCCAATGGTCTAATTGGGACCAAATTCCTGTAAAAAAAAATTCCTCGTGGTATTGAATGTTGAACATGTTGAACTCAACTGAAGATCGAAGTCATCTATCTTTGAAAACGCGTCATCGCACCTGACTTTGCCCCTTTGTTACTTGGATTCTAAACCATACGTTGAACCCTTTTGAAGCATATTATGAAAAGTTGGTCCCGGAAGGATACCGTCACACTCGTGTATTTCAATGACCAGCTCTCCCTTAACTACAAACACTCTCAACGAAACCCTTGACTGGATTAAACTCATCCTGAATCATTTTTCTGTTTTTACGATCTTACCGACCATATCAATCCCTAGAACTTTACGAATCGTCAGATAAGCTGGACATGCATTCACCAGACGGATACCCAGACACCGTTAAATGAAGGAATTGGTATAAATCATATACCGTGTCAGCACCGGGGCGTATTTGTTGGGCCAAAGCTCATTTGTGACAGGTTACCCTCTGAAGATTCACACTCCCTGATTTTCTTGTGTGAACCAGTACTTGTTGCCAACAACATCGACACGGTTATAGCAAACTATTCACCCCCAGCGGCGGTCGACTCGTATCCATCTTGAATGGGGCTAATGTTAGTGAGAAAGCTGCATAAACCAACTGAAGAAATGGGAGACACGTCCACACTTTTCATCTTATCATTCTTCACCACAGTTGTTTGCTTCACACTCGGATGCTTGATGGTGATCTTTGTTGATACCTGAAATGTGCGTCGTGTGAAGTATCGAACGAAGACCAAGTTCAAGCCAATATAGGGTTGGCCGAACTAGGTCCGAACCTGAAGTTCGGACCGGCCGAACCTGGGGTTCGGAGGACGTTCGGCCAGTCGGGTATATATAGTAGTTTGGTCTTTGTGTTTAGTAGTTCTGAGCGTGTGAGCAAATCTTAAGTGTGTGTTTCTGAGTGTATTTCTCTGTGTTAGTTCTCTGTGATTTACTGGTTGTAATTGTTCTCGTTTGATCAATAAAACAATCGGTTATTTACGTTTCGATGTCCGATTAGCTAGATCGAGTAGACGATCCAATGCTCACGCATTTTCAAGTGGTATCAGAGCTTTCTGGTTCACTCTACTGATCTGTGGTTGCTATTCTCGGATTATTGAGCGTTTTTGAAGTTTT
>JBCNJP010004118.1:0-116301 GCA_039602395.1 Deinandra increscens subsp. villosa
TAACCCGGATGTCACACCCCGGTCAACGGATTTGGGTGTGAGCGAGACGGAATCATAGTCGCAGATATACAGAACAACTTCTACTAATTTCAAACGTCATTTAAAACATAATACCATTTATGTTGCAGCGGAAAGTTGTGGTGAAATGATATTGTCTTACATTTGAATAAAAGTCTTAGTTTGATATTGAAATCATAAATCAGTTTATTTAAGATAGGTCGGGACTACGACTCCAGTGAAGCAGGGTCGAAAGTTACAGTGAAGCCCCATTTGCACGTCTTCCATGATAAGCTTAGATACCTGAGAAATCATGAGTTGGGGTCGTGGGAGTACTCCAATCTTCGATTGCTTCAATCTTTGCCGGATCAACGTGAATATCGTGGTCGTTGATCACATGACTCAGAAAGTGTACTTCGCGAATCCAAAAATCACATTTGGAGAATTTCGCGAACAGCTCTTCTTTCTTCAGCAGTTTTAAGATGAGTCTCAAGTGTTCCTCGTGTTCTTTCTTACTACGTGAGTAGATAAGAATATCGTCAATGAACACGATAACAAATTTATCCAAGTATGGTTTGCACACGCGATTCATTAAGTCCATGAATACGGTCGGTGCGTTAGTTAATCCAAATGGCATAACGAGGAACTCGTAATGCTTATAGCATTTTCTAAACGCCGTCTTTGAGACATCATCATCTCTAACTCGAAGTTGGTGGTACCCCGACCTTAGATCGATCTTGGAATGGAAGTATGATCCTTGAAGTTGATCAAACAGGTCATCGATCCTTGGAAGCGGGTAACGGTTCTTCACAGTCAGTTTGTTCAACTCTCGGTAGTCGGTACACAATCCGAACGTTCCATCTTTCTTCTTAACGAATCAAACGGGAGCACCCCACGGGGAGTGGCTTCGACAATTGAAGCCCTTATCTTGCAACTCTTGCAGTTGGCTAGATAACTCTCGCATTCCAAACGGTGCCAGTCGGTAAGGGGACCTGGCAACGGGGTGGCTCCGGGTGTTAGGTCGATGCGAAACTCTACTTGTCGTGCTGGAGATACGCCTGGCAAGTCTTCTGGAAAGACTTTCTGGTGTTTGCAGACAATAGGAACATCTTCGACGCGCTTCTCGTTCAGTTTCTTCTCAGTGACATGAACTAGAATGGCATGGAATCCTTTGTCTTGTACGTTCAGAGTGTTGCCGTCCGCTAACGGCACTCTAGTCATTTTCTCATGACACATAATTTATGCATGGTTCTTTGCTAACCAATCCATTCCAATGACTACATTGAAACTTCATCAATCAATGGGCATTAAGTCGATGCAGAAAGAATGGTCAGCAGGTAGTCTAGGTAGATTACTCTGGTTTCTATCGAATCTCCATTCGCTAATGCTTTTGCAAACTAAGTGTCTAGGGCAACAGGGGTGATTTCAAGTAATTGACTGAAATCGGTAGACACAAGCTTCTATCGGCACCTGTACCGAATAAGACAGAGGTATAATGGCTATTTAGTAGAAACGTATCCATCACCACGTTGGGGTAACGACGGGCGTCTCTGGCATTGATCACGAAAGCTCTTCCCCTAGCAGGGTTAGCATCTTGATTCTTCGCCTTCGCGCATTCCTTTGTAATGGCCAATTTCCCAGCAACCGTAGCATGTGCGATTTGGGCAATCGCGTGCTACATGTCTTTTAACCTTGCAGATGTTACAGTAGACATTACCACAATCAAGAGTGTGGTGTAGGTTGCATTGGAGCATAGTGGTGTTGTACCGGTGTAACCGGTCTTTCGGACAGGGTGAGCAGCTCACGGAACCTCTAAAAGGTGTAGGCTTTAATTCATAAAGTTCTTTTATGAACATTCACGAGGGCTTACAATGTTAGGTTAAAACATTGAACACAATTTGGTGAAATTGTAGTCTGGTGTTTTCTAACCTTGGTTAATTCGTTCTTACTGCGCGCCCCATCGTCCGCGTGACGTTGGGTTGTAGTAGCAGTGACGGTTTCAGCAACGCATTGAGCACCCAAAAGCGGTATATAAGGCGTATCTGCAGGGTCCCGAATGAATTGGCTTATTCGAAAAAGGCCTTGTTCTTTGGAAGATCTATCTCGTGTCTGGTACTGCACGGTTCCACTCTGCAAGAACTCCGAATCATTCTCTTCGATTCCTCGATTTCAGCAGCGCTCAAGGGCGGAGGAGGTGAGGCGTCTCTGGTGGCTCGGCGTCTAGGCGGCATACTCTCGCTTTAAGTTATTAATGTCAACATAAACGAAAGTCTAGATTATATGAGAATGGGGTTATTACATGCGCGAGAATAACTGTCACGACATACATCCATGATACCCGAAACATGACGCGCGCAAGCACAACCAAGAAACAGGAAGCAGAGGGGAACAACATACGCGAATGATATAATGACGACAACAGTAATAACATCGATCCTAAACATGGAAATCATAATAATAATCATAATACTAGTTTCCATTACCACCAGATTAACTGATAGAGTACACGATAGTCAAAGGAGGCTAAGTCTTTGTCTTGGGCTTGCAGTCTCGTCGCAACAAAATATGTAAATATATCTTATCGCTAAAATGGGGGATTTAAAAGTCTAGATTCTAAGTCAAGCTATCTAGAGTGGTGGTGATCTTGAGGGCATGGTTAAGGTGGTGGTGATCTGAGCAGTGAAGTTCATGTAACTGAACACTCGCCCAGGGAATTCCTCTAGGTATGCGACTCTCGTCTTGAGGGACTCGTTGGCCAACCGCAGGTCGGTGTTGGCCATGTTGACACCACTCATGTGAGTGTGCAGTGACTCCATAGCACCCGATGTGGCAGTCCGGTGATGCTCCACGACGGCTAGACGGGTCTCTAGTGCCGCTAGATCTGTCCAGGTGGGGATTCTAGTGATCTCATCGTTGATCACACCAAGGCCTGCTCGTGATATCGTAGGTATGTCACTAGTAGCAGTGGTCGCACCGTCAACGGAAATGGTGGAAATTAGGTGGTTCGAGGAGTTGTCTGAGAGACAGGGTCACAATGGTTTCAGAAAACTCGATGGTGATGAGGACTGTCGGACTATACCGATGGTGAGGATGTCTTGCATTAGGCTAGACAGTTCATGGTCCTCAGGGGAGGGTGTGTACTCAGACACGACTGTGTCTTTTCCAGAGGAATCAGATATGCAGATGACCTCTTCGGAAGTCATCTCTACGATAATATTCCATGAGAGAACATTGCTGGTAACACGATAACAGTATCTAGAATAAAGATATAAATGTACCAGTTGCAGTAATAATAACTCGTATAAGTAAAGCATAAGTTAACGTAACCAATATGATAAGGAATTGGTCTTGCGTGCAAACGGTAGCTTCAGAGCGGGTTATAGTCCAGGTTTTGTTTTTGTTTATATGTTTAACCTAATTCGCTATAACCACGGCTCTGATACCAATCTGTCACACCCCGGTCAACGGATTTGGGTGTGAGCGAGACGGAATCATAGTCGCAGATATACAGAACAACTTCTACTAATTTCAAACGTCATTTAAAACATAATACCATTTATGTTGCAGCGGAAAGTTGTGGTGAAATGATATTGTCTTACATTTGAATAAAAGTCTTAGTTTGATATTGAAATCATAAATCAGTTTATTTAAGATAGGTCGGGACTACGACTCCAGTGAAGCAGGGTCGAAAGTTACAGTGAAGCCCCATTTGCACGTCTTCCATGATAAGCTTAGATACCTGAGAAATCATGAGTTGGGGTCGTGGGAGTACTCCAATCTTCGATTGCTTCAATCTTAGCCGGATCAACGTGAATATCGTGGTCGTTGATCACATGACTCAGAAAGTGTACTTCGCGAATCCAAAAATCACATTTGGAGAATTTCGCGAACAGCTATTCTTTCTTCAGCAGTTTTAAGATGAGTCTCAAGTGTTCCTCGTGTTCTTTCTTACTACGTGAGTAGATAAGAATATCGTCAATGAACACGATAACAAATTTATCCAAGTATGGTTTGCACACGCGATTCATTAAGTCCATGAATACGGTCGGTGCTTTAGTTAATCCAAATGGCATAACGAGGAACTCGTAATGCTTATAGCATTTTCTAAACGCCGTCTTTGAGACATCATCATCTCTAACTCGAAGTTGGTGGTACCCCGACCTTAGATCGATCTTGGAATGGAAGTATGATCCTTGAAGTTGATCAAACAGGTCATCGATCCTTGGAAGCGGGTAACGGTTCTTCACAGTCAGTTTGTTCAACTCTCGGTAGTCGGTACACAATCCGAACGTTCCATCTTTCTTCTTAACGAATCAAACGGGAGCACCCCACGGGGAGTGGCTTCGACAATTGAAGCCCTTATCTTGCAACTCTTGCAGTTGGCTAGATAACTCTCGCATTCCAAACGGTGCCAGTCGGTAAGGGACCTGGCAACGGGGTGGCTCCGGGTGTTAGGTCGATGCGAAACTCTACTTGTCGTGCTGGAGATACGCCTGGCAAGTCTTCTGGAAAGACTTTCTGGTGTTTGCAGACAATAGGAACATCTTCGACGCGCTTCTCGTTCAGTTTCTTCTCAGTGACATGAACTAGAATGGCATGGAATCCTTTGTCTTGTACGTTCAGAGTGTTGCCGTCCGCTAACGGCACTCTAGTCATTTTCTCATGACACATAATTTATGCATGGTTCTTTGCTAACCAATCCATTCCAATGACTACATTGAAACTTCATCAATCAATGGGCATTAAGTCGATGCAGAAAGAATGGTCAGCAGGTAGTCTAGGTAGATTACTCTGGTTTCTATCGAATCTCCATTCGCTAATGCTTTTGCAAACTAAGTGTCTAGGGCAACAGGGGTGATTTCAAGTAATTGACTGAAATCGGTAGACACAAGCTTCTATCGGCACCTGTACCGAATAAGACAGAGGTATAATGGCTATTTAGTAGAAACGTATCCATCACCACGTTGGGGTAACGACGGGCGTCTCTGGCATTGATCACGAAAGCTCTTCCCCTAGCAGGGTTAGCATCTTGATTCTTCGCCTTCGCGCATTCCTTTGTAATGGCCAATTTCCCAGCAACCGTAGCATGTGCGATTTGGGCAATCGCGTGCTACATGTCTTTTAACCTTGCAGATGTTACAGTAGACATTACCACAATCAAGAGTGTGGTGTAGGTTGCATTGGAGCATAGTGGTGTTGTACCGGTGTAACCGGTCTTTCGGACAGGGTGAGCAGCTCACGAAACCTCTAAAAGGTGTAGGCTTTAATTCATAAAGTTCTTTTATGAACATTCACGAGGGCTTACAATGTTAGGTTAAAACATTGAACACAATTTGGTGAAATTGTAGTCTGGTGTTTTCTAACCTTGGTTAATTCGTTCTTACTGCGCGCCCCATCGTCCGCGTGACGTTGGGTTGTAGTAGCAGTGACGGTTTCAGCAACGCATTGAGCACCCAAAAGCGGTATATAAGGCGTATCTGCAGGGTCCCGAATGAATTGGCTTATTCGAAAAAGGCCTTGTTCTTTGGAAGATCTATCTCGTGTCTGGTACTGCACGGTTCCACTCTGCAAGAACTCCGAATCATTCTCTTCGATTCCTCGATTTCAGCAGCGCTCAAGGGCGGAGGAGGTGAGGCGTCTCTGGTGGCTCGGCGTCTAGGCGGCATACTCTCGCTTTAAGTTATTAATGTCAACATAAACGAAAGTCTAGATTATATGAGAATGGGGTTATTACATGCGCGAGAATAACTGTCACGACATACATCCATGATACCCGAAACATGACGCGCGCAAGCACAACCAAGAAACAGGAAGCAGAGGGGAACAACATACGCGAATGATATAATGACGACAACAGTAATAACATCGATCCTAAACATGGAAATCATAATAATAATCATAATACTAGTTTCCATTACCACCAGATTAACTGATAGAGTACACGATAGTCAAAGGAGGCTAAGTCTTTGTCTTGGGCTTGCAGTCTCGTCGCAACAAAATATGTAAATATATCTTATCGCTAAAATGGGGGATTTAAAAGTCTAGATTCTAAGTCAAGCTATCTAGAGTGGTGGTGATCTTGAGGGCATGGTTAAGGTGGTGGTGATCTGAGCAGTGAAGTTCATGTAACTGAACACTCGCCCAGGGAATTCCTCTAGGTATGCGACTCTCGTCTTGAGGGACTCGTTGGCCAACCGCAGGTCGGTGTTGGCCATGTTGACACCACTCATGTGAGTGTGCAGTGACTCCATAGCACCCGATGTGGCAGTCCGGTGATGCTCCACGACGGCTAGACGGGTCTCTAGTGCCGCTAGATCTGTCCAGGTGGGGATTCTAGTGATCTCATCGTTGATCACACCAAGGCCTGCTCGTGATATCGTAGGTATGTCACTAGTAGCAGTGGTCGCACCGTCAACGGAAATGGTGGAAATTAGGTGGTTCGAGGAGTTGTCTGAGAGACAGGGTCACAATGGTTTCAGAAAACTCGATGGTGATGAGGACTGTCGGACTATACCGATGGTGAGGATGTCTTGCATTAGGCTAGACAGTTCATGGTCCTCAGGGGAGGGTGTGTACTCAGACACGACTGTGTCTTTTCCAGAGGAATCAGATATGCAGATGACCTCTTCGGAAGTCATCTCTACGATAATATTCCATGAGAGAACATTGCTGGTAACACGATAACAGTATCTAGAATAAAGATATAAATGTACCAGTTGCAGTAATAATAACTCGTATAAGTAAAGCATAAGTTAACGTAACCAATATGATAAGGAATTGGTCTTGCGTGCAAACGGTAGCTTCAGAGCGGGTTATAGTCCAGGTTTTGTTTTTGTTTATATGTTTAACCTAATTCGCTATAACCACGGCTCTGATACCAATCTGTCACACCCCGGTCAACGGATTTGGGTGTGAGCGAGACGGAATCATAGTCGCAGATATACAGAACAACTTCTACTAATTTCAAACGTCATTTAAAACATAATACCATTTATGTTGCAGCGGAAAGTTGTGGTGAAATGATATTGTCTTACATTTGAATAAAAGTCTTAGTTTGATATTGAAATCATAAATCAGTTTATTTAAGATAGGTCGGGACTACGACTCCAGTGAAGCAGGGTCGAAAGTTACAGTGAAGCCCCATTTGCACGTCTTCCATGATAAGCTTAGATACCTGAGAAATCATGAGTTTAAAAGGTCAACATAAAGTTGGTGAGGTTCACAGGTTTATGATTCTATGATGAGTTTGTAAAAACAGTTTACAGTATGTTGGAATAACAGTTTACGGTATACTTAAATGTTACGTTGGTTTACTGTCGTGGTTGTAAGATCTCACATGAACCTCAAATTCGAATACTAACGGATTACCCACTCATGGCATTCTATCCCAAGAATACCGAACAGGCAAGAATAACTGACGTGCACCCCTTGACAATGTACGAAGTCAGGATTGGAGCTACCAATCTGGGCAGGGTTGTCAACCCAAATAGATCTATTCACTAGTCATCGTTTCGAGCAGAACTAATCGAATTCAATTAATAGTGGGATTTCAGTTGTACTAACGTTGATAACGATAAAGTACCAGTTGTTTGGGATACAGAATGGAACATGTAGTCATACGGCTAACAGGTAAACCATAACATTAAGTAAAAAGCAGTTTATCAGTTCATGATTTCTCCCCCATAAGTGTAAAACAGTTGAAAAGAAAAGGGGCCGTGAAACTCACATGATTCAGTGATGACGATGGATTACCGAGTGGGAACTAGCACGTAAAGTCCTAATAAAACATAAGACAGTATGCATAAGGGTCCACATAATCATTTGAGTAACGAACGTTACCCAAATGATACCGGTCAAGTCTTGACGTATAATCCCGTTTGTAGCGTTTGAAAACCCGTTAGTTAATTAGTTTAAAATCAGTAAATGCTAATGTTCACGTATGAAAGCATTTATGTAGATTGAATACAAGAAATGAGCATGTGATCACGTATCATGAAGGCCAGTTCAATCAAGTCTTGAATATTGTTTTAAATAATAATATTTATTATTATTTTTAAGTTCGTTCGATCGATTGAATATTTAATCGCGTTAAGTTATAATATATATAACTAGGGTTGATAATTATTATGAAATAATTATTCTAACTTGTCAGAATAATTCGTCAAATTATTACAAGTTAACGATTAAATGAATAAACACAAGTATGTTAAATATTAAAGGTTGTTTTAATATTAAACTTATGTTTAGAGAATTAGGGTTTTAAATTAATACATGTAATCATTATTACAATAATTAATATTAACAAAGCATGGTGAGTTTTAAATCAAATCAGGGTTTCTAAAACTCATACGAATAATTATTTGTTGAAAATAATTATTTACGATTCTTTACGTCGTAAAACGTTTTTTTAAATCGTTTAAAGATTTCGTTTCAATTTCAAACGTTTAAAAATAAACATTTGATCCAGTTAAAACGTTTTGATTATTTTGATTCTTTTAAAATAATCAAAAATGTTTAAAATATGTTTTTCATAGTTTCTATAAGTCTTTTGATTTTATTTTTATAAAATCATTTTTAAATAACTTTATTTATTAAACAAAGTTAGGGTTTTAAATAAAAGACTTTTAATAGAAATTCCTTTACATAAAATGTTTCCATTTGTATAAAATCCAAATGTTTTATACTTTTTGTCAATTGTTCAAAAATTTGATATTCTATCATTTTTGAAAATATATCTATATATATTTTATCCATTTTATTTCTTTTATAAAATCTAAACAAGACTTTTAAATCTTGTCTTTTAGAAATTAAATTTTTATAAAATGTGACCATTTTATATATTTGCTCCCATTGTCAACTTTTATGGTTTAATTTATCATAGTAATTTTTATAAAATTACTAACGTTGATATTTATCCATAAAATTCATTTTAGGCTTTTTAATGTTATCATTTTATGTCCAAAAGTTTATATGTGTTACTAATATCATAATTAGTCCGTGATAATTGTTATTAGAGTATATTAATCCGTAAACGAGGTGATTAACTACTAAAATCATGATTAACAATTCTAGACATTTATAAACACATCAACACATGTTAATATTAACATATAACCATGCAAATATATATATATATATAAACCTCAATAAATCACTAAATGATTTAATTGAACCGTTAGGTTTATAACATAAACTATAGTTTTAAAACACCACATAAACTCATTTTCAAACCTTCTATTCTTAAGTCTTTTAAAAAGAAAGCGAAAGAAATTGGTTTAAGTATTTTTTGGTCGTTAGGAGAACTCGGGTTTTTATCAGTTTAGTCGTCAAGACTCGGGGAATCATTCGGGAACGCTATTATCATATTCAAAACGTAAACGATAATGGTTAACGGACTCACAACGAGGGTAAATGGAAACCGAGAGAAACAGAAAAAGGTGGCGGCTCGGTTCGGTGGTTCACGACAGTCCACAGCAGCAGTGCTGCAGCCGGCAGCGGCAGCAGCTCACGGCAGTAGGAGCGGCTCAGCAACAGGAGCTTACAGCAGCAGTAGTGTGGCGGCAGCAGGGTGGCAGTGGTGGCTGCCGGGAAAAAGAAGAGAAGGAGATGGTGGCGGTTGATCGCTGCCTAGCAGCAGCAGCCTGGCGGCGGTAGCAGCCCCACGGAAGCAGTAGCAGAGGTGCAGCAGCAGTTCACGGCGGCGTGGTGGTGGTCGTGGTGTGCCGCCGGGAAGAAGAAAAGAAGGAGAGTGGCAGCGCCGGCCGGTGGTGGCTGTGGTTGTTTCCGAGAGGGAGAAAGAAGGAGGTGACGGTTGGTGATGGTGGCTCCAGGCGGTGGTGGTGTTACAGCCGCAGTGCAGCAGCCGGCGGTGGTCTTGGGCTGTCGGAAGAAGAAACGAAGAAGGAAGAAGGGTGGCGGATGTTGTTGTTGTTTTTGTCAATCACCAAGAAGAAAAGGAAGCATGGGTGGCGGTGGTGGTTTATGGTGGTTTGTGGTTGGAGATGGGGTTGTAGTTCACGAAAAAGAAAGGGATAAAGGAGGGTTGTTCCTGATTGCTTTTGCTGTACATCAAAAAGAAAGAGCTACTTTGGGGAAGGGCTTGCTTGGTCACGAGAAAAGAAGAAGAAAAGTGAGAGTTGTAAGAGAGTAGGTGGGATGGGTGGTGAGGGTGATAGGATGGTGATGTGGTGAATTAATCATCACATTTTTACTTGGCAAAAATCACCAACATCATTTTTATATAAGATTCAAAGTGTAGGTAATATATTTTATAAAAGAATAAGTCTTGGTTCATAAATGTTGCCATGTTTTATAAGCTATGGTATTTTATGTGAAGGTTTATAAAACTTATAATTATTTGTGGTGAAGATAATCCATAACTTTTATAAATAATTAATGCATAAAAATTATACAAGTTTCTAACAAGTTTTATAAAAATTAAAGGTGGTGTCAACTTTTTATAAAAATAAAAAGTTGATAGGTCAATATAATGAAACTAATACATAGGCTTGGGAATTTATATTGAGCCTAATAATTAAGAGAAAAAAAAACGTATTTGGGTACGTTTTGTCGGTTATGGGCCGTACGGGTCCAAACGGGGCGCCGGTTCGAGACCCGGGCCGTTGTGCATCAGTTGAAGTTACGGGTCGCCACGATCATTCAGAATATTAAGTTTATGTAACGGGTTTCGGACTCGGTTTCATTACTTTAGGCTTATTGGGTGGGCCTATTGGGCCAAGTCGGGCCCAATTGGGTGATCGGTTGAGGTTTGGCTTAAGTCTTGACAACGATTTTAGTTTGTGATGTTTTTATTTCATAAAAACAATTGTTTAAGTCGGTTATAACAGTTTTTCAGAAACCAGTTATAGTTTTCAGTTTCTCGAACGGGTTACGGTTAACGTTCTTCAGTTTGTCAGTTCGCAACAGTTTTAAGCTTGACCGTTCATATTGTTTAAAACCGAATAGTTTTAGACGATCGGTCGCTTATCAGTTTGACGTGTCGATTTTATAAACGTGACACGAGTTCCGGATAAAATATAAAAATACATTTTTTTTTATTTACTTTTCTTGTTATTGAAGTTCCATGATTAATACATGAAATCTTTATGTTTTTAACGGATATACGCTTTTAGTACAAACGCGGGATCAGGTTTACGTCATCAGTTAACGGTCAGGTATAGTAATTAACAGTTTAAACAGTAATCAGATCGGTTAATGCACATTAATACTTAATTAAAAGTCAAAGTAAAGAGGTTTGACCTAGGTTTTCGGACGAGGTGTCACATTCTCCCCCAGTTAGAAGAATTTCGTCCCGAAATTCAGTTCTTGATCATTGGCTATTTGTGACGTTTTCGAAAAGACGAGGATACTTCGGACGCCTTTGGTCCTTGCGTCCCCAAGTGTACTCTGGACCTCGCCGTGAGTTCCAGCACACTTTGGCAATGGGAATGCAGCTGTGTTACGTTCTCTTAAGGTCTCGGTCAAGTATTTCGACAGGTTCCTCAATAAGGTGAAGTGTTTTGTCAACTTGAATTTCATCAAGTGGAATGACAAGCGTTTCGTCAGACAAGCATTTCAAAAAAAATTACTAATGTGAAAGACGTCATGCACCCTGCTTAGCTCTACGGGTAGGCGTAGACAGTAAGCTATTGGTCCGATTGTCTCAGCGATTTCAAATGGACCATGTAACGAGGGTTAAGTTTTCCTCGTTTGCCGAATCAGATGGCACCTTTCCAAGGCGACACTTTTAACATGACGCGGTCACCCTTTAAAGGATAAAGGTTGGCGACGATTGTCAGCAGATAAATCTCAATAGTCCGATAAAAGAATGAGGATTGACACACGGATGAACGAGGTTTTGAGTATGAAGGTTTCTGGACAAGTCAGGATTTCTCATGGATGGGCTCTACCAGGATTTTCATGCAGTTCAAATTACAATTATGTGTGCACCCATAATTGTGATTTGCCTTACATGATCAGCCTAAGCTTTGCTCATACTTGAGTTTTCAGTTTGTCGGAAAATGTAATGTATCGGGGACAAGATGGCTTATGAAAACGTTTAGATTGATTCGCTATCAGACGGGATCTTCCTTGATTACCGGGATTCCTTAATGATAACAATAATGAAAAGGCGGTTTGGCTCCAGTCTACTGGTCTTGCAGTCTAAGGTCCTAATAGGTTCTAGACACGATGGGTGTGTAGGCCATTGGTCCAATCCGTTCCAGGATTTCAAGGGACCGATGAGGTTTAAGCATGCCTAGCTTTCCAGGCCTAGTTACCTCCGTCAGAGACAGAATCCATTATAAGGTTTCGAACCCCCTTATAGATTCCAAGGGTTACGTCGAGTGTTAACGTAGTTCTCCTAGAGATTACTTATGGCTTTCAGAAATTGAAAAGTCTCCTTAGTAGTTTCATGAACTATCACTGGACCAGTCAGATGTAGTTACTGGCTTCGGTCCAGCGAAGGGGTGAATGAAACTTTCTTCCATACAAGCCTTCGAAAAGGGGCGGCTTGAATATTCGAGCGATATCTATTACAATAAGGAAACTCGACGAGTGGAAAATGGTTGTCTCAACCATTGCCTAGGTTTGTCTTGCGTGATGACAATCTGTCACATAACTACGCAACGTACCTTTTTAAGGTCTGGATTTTTCCTTTTGATTTGGTAATCAGTATAACTCCTTCATACATACATTTTGTTGGATCCCTGGGTAGATGGAATATTTTGATTTGTGGGCTTCATCAAACACTAGCTTTCTCAAGTGTCTGAGGCTAGGTACCCGTAGTTTATCCACAAAGTTCATGGTTCCATCAGGCTTTTCAATAAGTTGTTTCTCCATGTCATGCAGGCATTCATTTTCCAGATTCTTCGGCTTAAGAGCTTCGATTTGAGGGTCACGATCTTGTGACGTGAGGTTCGAGTGTATGGTCATTCTTAATGTTTGAACACGACACGGTTTGGTATGTTCCTTCCTGCTTAATGCATCGGCTACAACGTTAGCCTTGCCCGGGTGATAATGAATCTCACATTCATAATCGTTAAGCAGTTCAAACTATCGTGGTTGTCTCATGTTTAGCTCTTTCTGGTTAAAGATGTGCGGGAGGCTCTTGTGATCGGTGAATATAACGCACCGAGTCCCATAGAGGTAGTGCCTCCAGATTTCGAGGGCAAAGACAAATGCTCCAAGTTCTAAGTCGCGATTCGTGTAATTCTTCTCATGAATCTTCAGTTGTCGAGAGGCGTAAGCGATGACTTTCCCAAGCTGCATCAGTACACAACCTAAGCCTTGATGCAAAACATCACAGTATACAACGAAATCGTCGATTTCGTCAAGTAAGGACAGGATTTGGGGCGTTGCAAGGTTTTCGCTTCAACAACTGGAAGGCAGTTTCAGTTTTATCATCCCAGATGTACATCTTATCTTTCTGAGTCAGTGTGGTAAGGGGCTGGGCTATCTTGGAAAAAGTTTCAATGAATCGGCGATAGTAGCCAGCGAGACCTAAGAATTGTCGAATCTCGGTTGGGTTCGTGGGAGTACTCCAATCTTTGATTTCTTCAATCTTAGCCGGATCAACGTGAATATCGTGGTCGTTGATCACATGACTCAGAAAGTGTACTTCGCGAGTCCAAAAATCACATTTGGAGAATTTCGCGAACAGCTCTTCTTTCTTCAGCAGTTTTAAGATGAGTCTCAAGTGTTCCTCGTGTTCTTTCTTACTACGTGAGTAGATAAGAATATCGTCAATGAACACGATAACAAATTTATCCAAGTATGGTTTGCACACGCGATTCATTAAGTCCATGAATACGGTCGGTGCGTTAGTTAATCCAAATGGCATAACGAGGAACTCGTAATGCTTATAGCATTTTCTAAACGCCGTCTTTGAGACATCATCATCTCTAACTCGAAGTTGGTGGTACCCCGACCTTAGATCGATCTTGGAATGGAAGTATGATCCTTGAAGTTGATCAAACAGGTCATCGATCCTTGGAAGCGGGTAACGGTTCTTCACAGTCAGTTTGTTCAACTCTCGGTAGTCGGTACACAATCCGAACGTTCCATCTTTATTCTTAACGAATCAAACGGGAGCACCCCACGGGGAGTGGCTTCGACAATTGAAGCCCTTATCTTGCAACTCTTGCAGTTGGCTAGATAACTCTCGCATTCCAAACGGTGCCAGTCGGTAAGGGGACCTGGCAACGGGGTGGCTCCGGGTGTTAGGTCGATGCGAAACTCTACTTGTCGTGCTGGAGATACGCCTGGCAAGTCTTCTGGAAAGACTTTCTGGTGTTTGCAGACAATAGGAACATCTTCGACGCGCTTCTCGTTCAGTTTCTTCTCAGTGACATGAACTAGAATGGCATGGAATCCTTTGTCTTGTACGTTCAGAGTGTTGCCGTCCGCTAACGGCACTCTAGTCATTTTCTCATGACACATAATTTATGCATGGTTCTTTGCTAACCAATCCATTCCAATGACTACATTGAAACTTCCTCAATCAATGGGCATTAAGTCGATGCAGAAAGAATGGTCAGCAGGTAGTCTAGGTAGATTACTCTGGTTTCTATCGAATCTCCATTCGCTAATGCTTTTGCAAACTAAGTGTCTAGGGCAACAGGGGTGATTTCAAGTAATTGACTGAAATCGGTAGACACAAGCTTCTATCGGCACCTGTACCGAATAAGACAGAGGTATAATGGCTATTTAGTAGAAACGTATCCATCACCACGTTGGGGTAACAACGGGCGTCTCTGGCATTGATCACGAAAGCTCTTCCCCTAGCAGGGTTAGCATCTTGATTCTTCGCCTTCGTGCATTCCTTTGTAATGGCCAATTTCCCAGCAACCGTAGCATGTGCGATTTGGGCAATCGCGTGCTACATGTCTTTTAACCTTGCAGATGTTACAGTAGACATTACCACAATCAAGAGTGTGGTGTAGGTTGCATTGGAGCATAGTGGTGTTGTACCGGTGTAACCGGTCTTTCGGACAGGGTGAACAGCTCACGGAACCTCTAAAAGGTGTAGGCTTTAATTCATAAAGTTCTTTTATGAACATTCACGAGGGCTTACAATGTTAGGTTAAAACATTGAACACAATTTGGTGAAATTGTAGTCTGGTGTTTTCTAACCTTGGTTAATTCGTTCTTACTGCGCGCCCCATCGTCCGCGTGACGTTGGGTTGTAGTAGCAGTGACGGTTTCAGCAACGCATTGAGCACCCAAAAGCGGTATATAAGGCGTATCTGCAGGGTCCCGAATGAATTGGCTTATTCGAAAAAGGCCTTGTTCTTTGGAAGATCTATCTCGTGTCTGGTACTGCACGGTTCCACTCTGCAAGAACTCCGAATCATTCTCTTCGATTCCTCGATTTCAGCAGCGCTCAAGGGCGGAGGAGGTGAGGCGTCTCTGGTGGCTCGGCGTCTAGGCGGCATACTCTCGCTTTAAGTTATTAATGTCAACATAAACGAAAGTCTAGATTATATGAGAATGGGGTTATTACATGCGCGAGAATAACTGTCACGACATACATCCATGATACCCGAAACATGACGCGCGCAAGCACAACCAAGAAACAGGAAGCAGAGGGGAACAACATACGCGAATGATATAATGACGACAACAGTAATAACATCGATCCTAAACATGGAAATCATAATAATAATCATAATACTAGTTTCCATTACCACCAGATTAACTGATAGAGTACACGATAGTCAAAGGAGGCTAAGTCTTTGTCTTGGGCTTGCAGTCTCGTCGCAACAAAATATGTAAATATATCTTATCGCTAAAATGGGGGATTTAAAAGTCTAGATTCTAAGTCAAGCTATCTAGAGTGGTGGTGATCTTGAGGGCATGGTTAAGGTGGTGGTGATCTGAGCAGTGAAGTTCATGTAACTGAACACTCACCCAGGGAATTCCTCTAGGTATGCGACTCTCGTCTTGAGGGACTCGTTGGCCAACCGCAGGTCGGTGTTGGCCATGTTGACACCACTCATGTGAGTGTGCAGTGACTCCATAGCACCCGATGTGGCAGTCCGGTGATGCTCCACGACGGCTAGACGGGTCTCTAGTGCCGCTAGATCTGTCCAGGTGGGGATTCTAGTGATCTCATCGTTGATCACACCAAGGCCTGCTCGTGATATCGTAGGTATGTCACTAGTAGCAGTGGTCGCACCGTCAACGGAAATGGTGGAAATTAGGTGGTTCGAGGAGTTGTCTGAGAGACAGGGTCACAATGGTTTCAGAAAACTCGATGGTGATGAGGACTGTCGGACTATACCGATGGTGAGGATGTCTTGCATTAGGCTAGACAGTTCATGGTCCTCAGGGGAGGGTGTGTACTCAGACACGACTGTGTCTTTTCCAGAGGAATCAGATATGCAGATGACCTCTTTGGAAGTCATCTCTACGATAATATTCCATGAGAGAACATTGCTGGTAACACGATAACAGTATCTAGAATAAAGATATAAATGTACCAGTTGCAGTAATAATAACTCGTATAAGTAAAGCATAAGTTAACGTAACCAATATGATAAGGAATTGGTCTTGCGTGCAAACGGTAGCTTCGGAGCGGGTTATAGTCCAGGTTTGGTTTTTGTTTATATGTTTAACCTAATTCGCTATAACCACGGCTCTAATACCAATCTGACACACCCCGGTCAACGGATTTGAGTGTGAGCGAGACGGAATCATAGTCGCAGATATACAGAACAACTTCTACTAATTTCAAACGTCATTTAAAACATAATACCATTTATGTTGCAGCGGAAAGTTGTGGTGAAATGATATTGTCTTACATTTGAATAAAAGTCTTAGTTTGATATTGAAATCATAAATCAGTTTATTTAAGATAGGTCGGGACTACGACTCCAGTGAAGCAGGGTCGAAAGTTACAGTGAAGCCCCATTTGCACGTCTTCCATGATAAGCTTAGATACCTGAGAAATCATGAGTTTAAAAGGTCAACATAAAGTTGGTGAGGTTCACAGGTTTATGATTCTATGATGAGTTTGTAAAAACAGTTTACAGTATGTTGGAATAACAGTTTACGGTATACTTAAATGTTACGTTGGTTTACTGTCGTGGTTGTAAGATCTCACATGAACCTCAAATTCGAATACTAACGGATTACCCACTCATGGCATTCTATCCCAAGAATACCGAACAGGCAAGAATAACTGACGTGCACCCCTTGACAATGTACGAAGTCAGGATTGGAGCTACCAATCTGGGCAGGGTTGTCAACCCAAATAGATCTATTCACTAGTCATCGTTTCGAGCAGAACTAATCGAATTCAATTAATAGTGGGATTTCAGTTGTACTAACGTTGATAACGATAAAGTACCAGTTGTTTGGGATACAGAATGGAACATGTAGTCATACGGCTAACAGGTAAACCATAACATTAAGTAAAAAGCAGTTTATCAGTTCATGATTTCTCCCCCATAAGTGTAAAACAGTTGAAAAGAAAAGGGGCCGTGAAACTCACATGATTCAGTGATGACGATGGATTACCGAGTGGGAACTAGCACGTAAAGTCCTAATAAAACATAAGACAGTATGCATAAGGGTCCACATAATCATTTGAGTAACGAACGTTACCCAAATGATACCGGTCAAGTCTTGACGTATAATCCCGTTTGTAGCGTTTGAAAACCCGTTAGTTAATTAGTTTAAAATCAGTAAATGCTAATGTTCACGTATGAAAGCATTTATGTAGATTGAATACAAGAAATGAGCATGTGATCACGTATCATGAAGGCCAGTTCAATCAAGTCTTGAATATTGTTTTAAATAATAATATTTATTATTATTTTTAAGTTCGTTCGATCGATTGAATATTTAATCGCGTTAAGTTATAATATATATAACTAGGGTTGATAATTATTATGAAATAATTATTCTAACTTGTCAGAATAATTCGTCAAATTATTACAAGTTAACGATTAAATGAATAAACACAAGTAGGTTAAATATTAAAGGTTGTTTTAATATTAAACTTATGTTTAGAGAATTAGGGTTTTAAATTAATACATGTAATCATTATTACAATAATTAATATTAACAAAGCATGGTGAGTTTTAAATCAAATCAGGGTTTCTAAAACTCATACGAATAATTATTTGTTGAAAATAATTATTTACGATTCTTTACGTCGTAAAACGTTTTTTTAAATCGTTTAAAGATTTCGTTTCAATTTCAAACGTTTAAAAATAAACATTTGATCCAGTTAAAACGTTTTGATTATTTTGATTCTTTTAAAATAATCAAAAATGTTTAAAATATGTTTTTCATAGTTTCTATAAGTCTTTTGATTTTATTTTTATAAAATCATTTTTAAATAACTTTATTTATTAAACAAAGTTAGGGTTTTAAATAAAAGACTTTTAATAGAAATTCCTTTACATAAAATGTTTCCATTTGTATAAAATCCAAATGTTTTATACTTTTTGTCAATTGTTCAAAAATTTGATATTCTATCATTTTTGAAAATATATCTATATATATTTTATCCATTTTATTTCTTTTATAAAATCTAAACAAGACTTTTAAATCTTGTCTTTTAGAAATTAAATTTTTATAAAATGTGACCATTTTATATATTTGCTCCCATTGTCAACTTTTATGGTTTAATTTATCATAGTAATTTTTATAAAATTACTAACGTTGATATTTATCCATAAAATTCATTTTAGGGTTTTTAATGTTATCATTTTATGTCCAAAAGTTTATATGTGTTACTAATATCATAATTAGTCCGTGATAATTGTTATTAGCGTATATTAATCCGTAAACGAGGTGATTAACTACTAAAATCATGATTAACAATTCTAGACATTTATAAACACATCAACACATGTTAATATTAACATATAACCATGCAAATATATATATATATATATAAACCTCAATAAATCACTAAATGATTTAATTGAACCGTTAGGTTTATAACATAAACTATAGTTTTAAAACACCACATAAACTCATTTTCAAACCTTCTATTCTTAAGTCTTTTAAAAAGAAAGCGAAAGAAATTGGTTTAAGTATTTTTTGGTCGTTAGGAGAACTCGGGTTTTTATCAGTTTAGTCGTCAAGACTCGGGGAATCATTCGGGAACGCTATTATCATATTCAAAACGTAAACGATAATGGTTAACGGACTCACAACGAGGGTAAATGGAAACCGAGAGAAACAGAAAAAGGTGGCGGCTCGGTTCGGTGGTTCACGACAGTCCACAGCAGCAGTGCTGCAGCCGGCAGCGGCAGCAGCTCACGGCAGTAGGAGCGGCTCAGCAACAGGAGCTTACAGCAGCAGTAGTGTGGCGGCAGCAGGGTGGCGGTGGTGGCTGCCGGGAAAAAGAAGAGAAGGAGATGGTGGCGGTTGATCGCTGCCTAGCAGCAGCAGCCTGGCGGCGGTAGCAGCCCCACGGAAGCAGTAGCAGAGGTGCAGCAGCAGTTCACGGCGGCGTGGTGGTGGTCGTGGTGTGCCGCCGGGAAGAAGAAAAGAAGGAGAGTGGCAGCGCCGGCCGGTGGTGGCTGTGGTTGTTTCCGAGAGGGAGAAAGAAGGAGGTGACGGTTGGTGATGGTGGCTCCAGGCGGTGGTGGTGTTACAGCCGCAGTGCAGCAGCCGGCGGTGGTCTTGGGCTGTCGGAAGAAGAAACGAAGAAGGAA
Source organism: Deinandra increscens subsp. villosa (assembly GCA_039602395.1). NCBI lineage: Eukaryota > Viridiplantae > Streptophyta > Magnoliopsida > Asterales > Asteraceae > Deinandra > Deinandra increscens. Next base: position 19,674 of record JBCNJP010004118.1, read on the forward strand.
GAAGGGTGGCGGATGTTGTTGCTGTTTTTGTCGATCACCAAGAAGAAAAGGAAGCATGGGTGGCGGTGGTGGTTTATGGTGGTTTGTGGTTGGAGATGGGGTTGTAGTTCACGAAAAAGAAAGGGATAAAGGAGGGTTGTTCCTGCTTGCTTTTGCTGTACATCAAAAAGAAAGAGCTACTTTGGGGAAGGGCTTGCTTGGTCACGAGAAAAGAAGAAGAAAAGTGAGAGTTGTAAGAGAGTAGGTGGGATGGGTGGTGAGGGTGATAGGATGGTGATGTGGTGAATTAATCATCACATTTTTACTTGGCAAAAATCACCAACATCATTTTTATAAAAGATTCAAAGTGTAGGTAATATATTTTATAAAAGAATAAGTCTTGGTTCATAAATGTTGCCATGTTTTATAAGCTATGGTATTTTATGTGAAGGTTTATAAAACTTATAATTATTTGTGGTGAAGATAATCCATAACTTTTATAAATAATTAATGCATAAAAATTATACAAGTTTCTAACAAGTTTTATAAAAATTAAAGGTGGTGTCAACTTTTTATAAAAATAAAAAGTTGATAGGTCAATATAATGAAATTAATACATAGGCTTGGGAATTTATATTGAGCCTAATAATTAAGAGAAAAAAAAACGTATTTGGGTACGTTTTGTCGGTTATGGGCCGTACGGTTCCAAACGGGGCGCCGGTTCGAGACCCGGGCCGTTGTGCATCTGTTGAAGTTACGGGTCGCCACGATCATTCGGAATATTAAGTTTATGTAACGGGTTTCGGGCTCGGTTTCATTACTTTAGGCTTATTGGGTGGGCCTATTGGGCCAAGTCGGGCCCAATTGGGTGATCGGTTGAGGTTTGGCTTAAGTCTTGACAACGATTTTAGTTTGTGATGTTTTTATTTCATAAAAACAATTGTTTAAGTCGGTTATAACAGTTTTTCAGAAACCAGTTATAGTTTTCAGTTTCTCGAACGGGTTACGGTTAACGTTCTTCAGTTTGTCAGTTCGCAACAGTTTTAAGCTTGACCGTTCATATTGTTTAAAACCGAATAGTTTTAGACGATCGGTCGCTTATCAGTTTGACGTGTCGATTTTATAAACGTGACACGAGTTCCGGATAAAATATAAAAATACATTTTTTTTTATTTACTTTTCTTGTTATTGAAGTTCCATGATTAATACATGAAATCTTTATGTTTTTAACGGATATTGTGTTTTTGGAATTTGATTAGATCTGATCTTGCATGCTTTTATGTACCAAAATCCATGGCATATGTCATCAAGATTGCACCTTTAGGTTAGATCTAGGATAGATCTATGTGCTACATATTAATTTGGGCTATCTAGGGATTTTCTCATCAAGATTCCATTTTTATGTTTCAAATGAACTTGATCTACCTCATGAATGTTGTTTAGGACCAGATCCATGTATTATGAGCACCAAGGTTGGGTTTTATGTGTTAAAATGACTAGATCTCAAGAGGTGTGTCTTCTAGTGCTAGAATTGTGTGTCATAATCATCAAGATGGCATTTTTACATCATAAAATGTTTAGATCTATAATATTCGTGATATGAAATGTTAGATCTACATGTGAGATCTTCAAATTATGTGCTTTTATGTGTTGATAAAGTTAGATTCACCCATGCATGCTAATTAGGGTTTGTTTTATGCCCAAAAGTTGACTATCATGCTAGATTTGACTAATTCATGGTGGATTTGACTAGGTTCATGCTAGATTCATATATATATATATATATATATATATATATATATATATATATATATATATATATAATCCATGGTAAATTATGTTAGATATGGTCTCGTATGTTAAAATGTGAAGTACTTTGACCATGTTTGACCATGTTGATTTATGTTTGACCATGATGACCCCTGTTTGACCAATGTTGACTTATGTTTGACCATGATGACCTTTGTTAGGCCATGTTGACTTATGTTTGACCATGTTTGACTTTCACATAAATAGTCAAATTAGGACCCTTTGACCTTACCTTTAGTTTAGGATTCGTCCCTTATCGTACGTATCACCTCACCAAATCACCAACGAGTCGTCGAGTCAGTCGCGTCGTGAAATTTAAGGTATTTAATTATTTAATTAATTAATTATTTATTCTTTCTCTATCTCGTTTGTCGCCAAGATTATCATCGGGTCTATCTTTTCTCTTTTCGTGGTATTTTTCCTCAAATTGTGTCTCCACATCAGGTGAGTATTCATAGCCCCTCTTTTATTTAAATGTTTTGGGATGCAACATGTATCGTATTCAAAGCCCTTACTCGATATTCTTTACTCAGAAACTACATGCGAACTCTATGTTGTTAATTGTGATTTAGTATGTGAACTTATGTGCTCTATGTGTTATGATTGTGAACGACCTCTAGAACGACCTCGTGTGACATTAACTGTAAAAATCCGGGGTTACAGTAATAGATCTATTGGCTTGACAAGCCCACTTGGCCTGTCTTGGCTTAGGCGCCTTGTGATTGGAAACCTTGAGATCAGGGTTGGTTCATGCAGTTTATTTGCTCTATCTCATTCACTGGTTTGCCTTACTCGATTGCTCTTAACTCATTGACTCGCATGTTTTTAATCTATATAGTATACTAAACCTATGTTTACTCACCAACTATTCGTAGTTGACCTTTATTTTTATACATGTTGCAGGATTTGATGTTAGTTGATGACTTCTTGCTGATGACACCATAGGATCGCATGCGGACTTAGTGTGACCAAATTAATTAAGTCTAATTGTTCATTATTAATGTTTATGTCATGTATTGTAATGTATCTCGAATTATCTTTGAAATGGGTTGATTAAGAATATCGCAACATTAATTAGTGTTGTGTGCATCTGGACAATCATCATGCCCTAACGTATTCCGCCTTCGGTCGGGGTGTGACAGATTGGTATCAGAGCCACGGCTATAGGGATCTAGGTTATTAGAACCGGCTTGACCTAGACTTATGCCTTAGGTGTCCTGCATGAGCGCCTCATGCATAACATGCCTATATGATTTATATGTCCTATAATTGCTTCTTAATCATGCCTATTTAACCGTTGCCTTTATCAATTAGCACGCACTTATACACGAATCACTTGAGGCTTCCTAGTCTCTTTCCTTAGAAATGGTGCCTTACGTACCATTTAGGATGTTGATTTTCGATTTTATGATCTCGTCAGACACGGGGCCTTAGTGATTGACATGTAGTAACTGTAAGGGTGGAAGCACCGGTAGTTGGGGTCTCTAACTGGAAAAGCGTCGCGTACAAATTTGAATTGACGGATCCGGACGCTTACCTGGGACGTCCCGATGAGAGTGCTAAAACCTATTAGGCTAAAGCATGTCAAACACTAGGATCTTACTCTGATTAGTCACGGTTGTAGTTTCCCACTCGGGAAATGAGGGCCATTCCGTATGTTTTTCAAAGATCATTCGATTTCGTGTTTTACGCGTTGTATGAAAATCTTTTATAACCTATGATAATCTGAGTTACACCATCTCACTGTCACCAACTTAACCTTTTACGTTTTAAATGGATTTCAATCTAATTTTCCGTTTAATATGTTGGTGATTTTATGAATTTCTCTTACGATTCTCAGTATTCTATGATTTATCAAAATCAGTTGTCTCATGATTTTAAACCGGTCACTCACCCTATGTACCCATCGTCTCATGATTGTCCCGAGTTACACTCGGGACAACGAACAAATTATAATATTTAAATATTATGTATTTAAATATTACTGATCACAGAGCGATAATTAGGCATTATTTACCGAAATAATGATTATAATTAATTATTTAAAAAAAACACCTTTATGCAACAAAAAAACGGCCAGTAAATTTTTTTTAAAAAAATATTTTATAACCGAGGTTACATATGTAAAAGTACCCTGTTACATATGTAACCTCGGTTATAAAATATTTTTTTAAAAAAATTTTACTAGGCGTTTTTTATTTTATTTTTTTTGCATAAAGGGGGTATTTTTAACTTAGAGAATCACCATAAAAAAAACCGGAACAAAAATCGGATTTTTTAGCTTGGTTTTCATGGTTTTCCAAACTCGGAGAGGTTTTCATTATATCCCTCCCCTATATATATATATATATATATATATATATATATATATATATATATATATATATAGGGAGATGATCATTTGAGAACCAATTGGTTTTGAGAACTTTTGAAAACCATTCTAAGCCACTAGTTTATATATATGGAAAACCCCCCATGAATTATAGTGGTCCTCACCTGAAATTAGTGGTTAAGATTTGGTTCTCAAAATAAAAAGTTATCATTTGAACCTAAACATATATATATATATATATATATATATATATATATTATATATATATATATGAGAAGGATAAAATGAAAACCTCTCCGAGTTGGAAAAACCGTAAAAACTAAGCTAAAAATTTCGTTTTTTGTTCTGAATTTTTTTATGGTGACTCTCTAACTTTAAAAAACACCCTTTATGAAAAAAAAAATAAACAAAAACGACGAGTAAATTTTTAAAAAAATATATTTAAGAATCGATTTATTTGCTAAAAGAAGTTAACCGGCCAAAAAAGACGTTCAAAATTTGTTATTTGTTTTAGATGTATTTTTTATAGATTCTACATTCATTTTTTATGGTTTTGGTGAAAAAATAAAAAAGCGCCTAGAGATTTTTTTTTAAAATTATTTACAGATTTTGTTACATATGTAACAAGGCATTTTACATATGTAACAGGTAAATGTTACATATGTAAATGACGTAACATCAGATTTTGGAATTTTTTATAAAAAAAATACTAGGCGTTTTTTTGATTTTTTTCACCATAGGGCTTGTAATCACTACAAAAAATTTGAAGAAAAAAAAACCATTTTGTGGTAGTTTCCACGATTTTTACAACTCAAAACGGTTTCATTATATCCATCCCCTATATATATATATATATATATATATATATATATATATAGGGAGAGGATCATTTGAGAACCAATTTGGTTTGAGAACTAAAAAGAACTAATTTGAGCCACATGTTTATTATATGTATCCCCCCTCCCATGAATTGTAGTGGTCCCCTCCCCCTCCCCCCCCTGAAATTTGTGGTTGAGATTTAGTTCTCAAAAGTTCTCAAAATAAAAAGTTCTCATTTGAACCTAACCCTATATATATATATATATATATATATATATCTTCCTCCTAATAAAGCAATAAAAATGTGTCCACATGTCACTTTACTATGGTGTCCACATCAGTCTCCACCTCAGCAATCCACTTGTCAATCACTTATTCAATTTTAAAAAAAAATATCGCGGACCGTTTCTAACCCGAAAATATCAACCCGATTCACTTTCCTAACTGGCTAACCCTAATCTCTCATTCTGTCACCCTAATCTCTCATTCTGTCACTCCACATAGATTCACACCGCTTTCCCTCTCCACTCTCCACTCTCCACTCTCCGATCTCCAGTCTCCGTAGGTATCCAGTCTCCGATCTCTGATCTTTCAATGTCTTCCTCTCCACTGTCCGATCTCAAATCTTATCTTTTGATGGTCGACTTCAAAATATCGCAATATAAAGCAGAAAACGTCGGACACATGGAGAAGGATATATCGGTTCATAGACATACAAGCATCTAACCAGGTATTACTTTATATTTTGGTTATAAAATCATCGATTGCTATCTACGTCTGAACTCTTTGATTGGACTTTGGAGATTGGTCCCTACTTTGATTGGAGATCTAACCAGGAATTACTATGATTGGACTTTGCAGGCGCCTAAATATGTTTATCTTTGTTGCCATTGTTTGAAAATTTAGCACATATTAGGTTGTCAAAAAATTGAATTAAACGTGTGATCTTCGTCTCAGATGTTGTTTCGTTTGTAAATCATTCTTACACTTTGGTGTTTGTCGGTTTTATGTTTTTAAATTTCGTGACAAAATGGTTAAAATTTTTGTAAAGGTATTGATTTAGTCTAAACTGACTTATTCATGGTTGAAGAGGAAAATTCCATTCATAGTTGTAATATTGCCTGAACTGACTTATTCGTAGTTGAAGGGGCAAACTAATTGACTTATTCATAGTTTCATTACTTTGATATGTTTTTTGAAACAATTTGCAGCTTTATGTGCTTGAAGAGGCAAATTTCATTCATAGTTGTAATCTTTGTTCATATATTTTGTTTTTGGGTATGGGTTCACGCTTAAAGTAGCAAATTTCATTTCATAAACAGTTATAGTATTTGCAAATATCTACAACTTATAGTATTTAGATTGTATCTTATGTGAAGTTTAGGCTACTTATATTTTGGTTAGGTTTTGTATTATTGTTGTCTACTGAATAGTTTTACAGTTTACTATATATGAATGTTGCAGAAATCGCGATTAATTGGTGATTAATCAGCGATTAATCGCTTAGCGGCACCTCACCGTCTACGATTAATGGTTTAACGGTCAGCTGGTCAACGACGGTCAACATCGGTCCTTGGCGGTCCTTAGCGGCCTTGACGGTTAGCCAACTTTAATAATTAAAAAAATGAAAAACTTAAAAAATTGTATTTTTTGACTTTAATATTGTAGATTTGACTTAAATATGTTTGTCTTTTAGGATTATTGAACATATTCGACTTTATTATTGTATTTTTTTACTTCAACGTTTATATAAATACTAGTTTATTACTTTTTAAGATTATTTACTTATTTACTTATTAACTATACCAAGATATTGACATGTTGGAATATGTAAATGTTTATATATATAGTGTTAGGTTCATTTATATATATATTTATGTAATAATTTAGGGTCTCCGATTAATCGCTAATTAATCACGATTAATCCGATTAATCGCTTAACACCAGTCGACCGTCGAGCTACCGCTAAGCGATTTCTGCAACCTTGCTATATATACCTTTCTTTGCTCAGACTAGATTCTTATAGATCAATATAGTTGAATTATCTTTCCTTGCCTTAACATTACAACCATAGTATTTGGGTCTTTAACTGTATTCACATTATACTGACACAATGACATTCTTTTTTAATAAAATCTTCATCTGGTTCAAAAAAGGCTCGTCATCATTGAAAGTGTACCTTGGTTATATGTGTTATAGCAGTCATCTTCTTTTCATTAGCATATCAATTGTTTCAATCTTCATTTTAAGAGGTTTCTAACTTCATTTTATGAATATGAATGTTTTTATTTTAAAGCTTAATTTTTACGTCTCATTTTCCAGGTACTTTTCGATGTGGTTTATCTTCATACACAATTTTATTATCAAAAAAATTACATTTAATGAAAAATACTTTCTAAATACTTTTTATTTAATGAAAATACTTTTCAAATACCTTTCATATAATTAAAATACTTTCCAGTTCTATAGTTTTAACATACATTTCATATTAACCTCCAAAGTTCAAGTTTCGGAAGCAATAATCAATCAAATCTTTTATTTTTGATATAGTTATATTTGGTAATTATTTTATCCCACTTTTAGTGTCTACCCTTTTTCTATATAAAGCCATGAATAATTCGGTTCAAAGCACTTTCAAAACACATCGAAATGGAGCCACTAACTTTTACAATTACAATGTTTAACGAATTGGACATTTCGAAATGAGATCAGTTCATTAAGGTTAAGATATTGAGGAAGTTGGGTCAACCAGACCGTAAGAAACCAAATAAAAACTTCTCTTTCGAAATGATCATCATGGATGAACATGTATCCTGTATATTAATAATATATACGAGACTTGCGACCCGCGCGTTGCGGCGGGCGAGACGTCGATTTAAGTTTTTATATTGTAAGCATAATGATGTAGTTAATACTATTACATAAGCTAGAGTTAATGAAGTAGCAGTCACATCTTGCTTTTATCCTCTCTCAGCAATGAATTTTGATTAATAAATCTATCATCCAAGATCCACCAACGTCTCTGTTTACTGAGACACTCATGGAACTCAAGTTTTCATTAATTAAATTTAAATATAATTTAGAATTCCGATAAAACTTGCAACAAATAAAGTAAGTTATGACAACATGCATGAGCATCTTCATTCAATTACATATCATTTTAAAGTTATGACAACCTGCATTAGCATCTTCATTCAATTGAATATCAATTTTAACTTTAAAGAAAGTTAATCTCCATCTTCATATATTATTTTTTTACCATGGGTTAAGTCAAAAGTTAATAATGGTTAGAGGTAAAATACATATCACATTGATGCACTTGATCTGGATGCAGTATTAAGATACCAAATAGAAGACATAATTAATCAATGTTGAAGAATGACATGGATTAAGCTTGTTCGCTTACTTCCTTGACAGGGGCAGAGTTGAATTAAATTCTTTTGTAAATACTGAATTCAAATATTTATGGATCTTTTTAATGACTTTCATGACCAATGACACGATTTGCTGTCTTTCAAGCCTTATCATTCCATGTAAAAACATAAAAAATAAATAATAATAAATTATATTAATTTAGCATTCACCATGGCATAGCAGTAGGTGCTAAACATCAATGCACATTGAAATAAATCAACACATCCAGTTAATATTTGTTGTTACTATCGCATTAGAACTGCTAGAAAAGTGCCCTTGATTAATTCTAATCTGGGACATACGATACTTACAAATCATTTGCGTATGGGACTTCGCCAAGGTCCTCACTTGATCACATATGCTAGAAAAGATGAGGTTTTCAGCGGTGCTAAGCACGCCGTTTCAACTCCACCATCAACATCAGGGACCTGTATTCTCTGTTTATGCAAAGTGAGAAAAGTTTTATTATACCAAATTTCCATATTCCTTCCATCAACAACAGAATAAACTAATTGACATTAGCAGTTAAAAGTGAGATGAGTATCAAAACAACCAAAATATACCAACACATCCACCACCTAATAAAGAAAGTACCTGCAACTATGCAATTACAAACCAAACTCTCTGACCTGCAAGCAAAGAAGAAAACAGCAAAAATTCTTAGGGAAGTTAGACAAAAGAAGTGGCAAAAAGAATATATATGAGAAAATTAAACCAATAAAGAAAATGCCTCTTGAAAAAATCAAAATCAAAATCCATGAAATTATTTCACATACAAAATAAGTAACATGTATATAGAGTTTGATAACAGTAGCTGATAAATATATACCCAACCTGATTCCACAAATAGAAAGGTTAAAAATTAAATCAATTTGGGTTTGGGAATCACAATCAACTGAAACCCAAAATTGAATCAACAAAAGATTAATTGCGAACAAAAGGACTAAAATTCCAAACTCGAGATTTGATGTCCCCAAAGCTAATGTTCGTTGCCAATTACGCACGGAATCTGATGTCGCCAAAGCTAACGTCTCTGTAAACACTAAAAGAAAATGAAAAAATGATTCATCTCTTATATTAGACACTACAAAGTTAATGTTGAATTTGAAACCAAAGCCTGTATAGGCTGGGTACCATCAAGTTCATCTTTGGTAGCAGTTCTCATATTTCGGTGCCCACCCGGCCATTACAGAACAACAACATCTTCTTCTTCCTACTCCAACAACGAAAATCTGAGTTCAAATGCATCTTCAGTTAAATAAACTAATACCCAAAGATCAAGATTTAGAATTTATTGTAACATTTCTGTTTTCCGGTTATCCGATTCGATCCGTTTTGTAACCCGAAACCTTTGATTGATAATCGAATGAGGAATTATGTTTAATCATGATGTTTTATACTTTATTTTATGGTGTTTGATTCATTATTATGTTCATTAATCGATTTGATATTCAATTTGTCACTATTTTGAATTTTACCGCCAATACATCGATAATTCTGTTTAACCGGGAATTCAAGCACTCCAATCATGTACGAGGTTTGTATGTGATACTAGTTAAGCATACAAGTGAATACATGTGAGGACGTGCATGGATTTGAGGTTTTGAACGAAAACGGTGAACGTTCGGTAAATCCCGCGCGAATTCGATTTTAACCGGGAGATCACATTTTTGAGTTTCGTATATCAAATTTGTCATGTTTATGAGTCTTTAGGTCATTTATGATCACACATGATGTCTTGAGTCATCACCCACTTGATTGAGTCACAAATCGTAGGTGAATTGCTTAAAAGTGATGCGTACGGCAAAACCGACCAAAATTGCATGTTTTGACCTAATTTGTGCATACAATAGTGTTACGTGACATATTTGTTATCATTTTTAATGGATTTAATGTAATGAGCATGATGGGACCACTATTTGGGTGATTTGGGAGAAAACGGGACTCGAAAACATCGAAAAACGAAGAACCGAGCTCCAAAATCGTGAAAACGATAATCAGGAACCGGACTGCCATTTTAGGGCGTACCGCCCTGAAGTTATACATTCTGGGCGTATCGCCCCAGACTGATTTTGACAGAAACCCTAATTAGCCCCTATATAAACATCATTAAGCCTCCATGCTCTCCCCATTCAGCCCCAAATCACTCCCAAAACCCTAAAACGGCTGTAAACATGAGAGGTGAAGTTCTTTGAAGATTCAAGGCCCAAGTTTCAAGCTTTATTGCTTAGGATCACCTAGAAATCATCCCTTTCGGTTAGTAATCTTCAAATCTTGTCTTTGCATCTTGAATCTTCTCTTCTACTCCCATCAAGATGCAAACTTTATGTGTTATTTAGCTTGTATCCATGTTGTAGATGATAGATCTAGGGTTTGTATGATTAAAGGTTCCACCTTTTTGCATGATTTTGCTATCTAACTTGATTCCATGATGAAATCTCCTTAGATCTAGGTTTTCCATGAAATTTGATGTATGAATCTTCATGAAAGTTGTAAGCTTGTGTTTAGATCTGAGAATTAGTCATGATAAATCACTAATATGTTATAGATCTAGGGTTTCCTTGATCAAGATTGGATTTTTATGTGCCAACATGACTAGATCTATGAAATGCATGTCATCTAGGGCTAGATCTAGGGATTTACTCATCAAGATTCAATCTTTATGTTTCAAATGGACTTGATTTGCTTCATGAATGTTGTTTAGGACTAGATCCATGTATTATAATCATCAAGTTTGGATTTTTTCTTGATAAATGGCTAGATCTTAACATGTGTGTCATCTAGGGTAGAAATGTGTGTCATAAAGCTTTAAGATGTCATTTTTACCTCATAACTTGTTTAGATCTATAGTTTTCTTGTAGGATCTGTATGTAAAGCTATCAATCATGAGTCTTTAAATGTTTAAATGATAGATCTACCATGCATGCTCAATTAGGGTTTGTTTTGTGAATCAAAAGCCGGTTTGTGAATTGGATTTGGCTAGATACATGCTAAACTAAGCTAGGTTCATGCTAGATTCAAGTAGATCTATAAAATCTATAAAAGATGATGTTAGTTCTGATCCTAAATGTTAATCATGCATATTTCCTTGAATTATTATTATGGAAATTGAATTTGTTGACCTTTGTTAACCTAGTTTGACTTCTATGCTAGTTTGCTAGTTTAGGACCCCTCAATATTACTTAGAGTGTTAACTTGAACCCAAACTAAGCCCGTACGCTATCACTTGAGTAAAACACCAATGAGTTGTGATTTGGTTAAGTCGTGTCGTGTCGTATCAAGTGTCGGTTTCTCACTTTACTCATTTGTCTATGTTGGTTCAATCTCGGTCAATCATAAAGGTGATCTCCGGACGTGATATTCGCGCATCGCTATCGCTTATCTTTTCTTCTCGATTCACCCGTGAGGTGAGTATTCATAGCCCCTTTTATCTTTTTAAACTTTGGGGTGCAACATGTGTTATACAAAATCTCTAAAGGCTATGTATTCAAACTATTATGCGATCTCATGTATTCTATGTGTGAATTCTATTATGTGAAACTTGGTTGGATTCTATGTGTGGATATTCGCTAGTCACTAATCACTAATCGCTAATCGCTTGTGTACCATTAACCATCGAGCCGTGGCAACAATGATAGATCTATTGGCTGACAACCCACCTGGCCTGCCTTGGCTTGGGCGCCGGGTGATTGCTCCCTTACTTGTCTAGGTTTGGTGCACATCACTTATGACCTTGTTTACATGATTGAATGAAACACTAGTATCATGAATCGCTTATCTTTATACTATGAAATGCTTACAAACCTATGTTTACTCACCAACTCTAGTAGTTGACTTTTATGTTAAACATGTTGCAGGTGCTGCTGTTTGATTCCTTTGTCTCCGCCATCATAGGATTGCATGGGACTTAGATGACCTTATTAAATAAAATATTAGACTTTATGACTTTCTATTTGAATATTATGTTGAATTGTAATCTCGAACTATGACTTGTTTATGTTTGATTCTATGTTATGGAAATGGGTTAAATTAAGAATATCGCAACTTGAATTAGTGTTGTGTGCATCTGGACAATCTTCGCGCCCCGACGTATTCCGCCGTCGGTTGGGGTGTGACAGATTGGTATCAGAGCCACGGCTATAGGGATTTAGGTTATTAGAACCGGTTTGACCTAGACTATTGCCTTAGGCGTCCTGCATGAGAGCCTCATGCACAATGTGCCTATATGCTTTAATTGTCCATTTGTATACTTCTTGATTATGCCTATTTCAACTCTCGTTACAATCTATGTTGGTCAACACACACTCATACACGTATCACAAAGGCTTCCTAGCCTCTTCCTTAGAAAATGGTGCCTTACGTGCCATTTAGGAAAAATGGAATTTTTCTTGATTTTCAAATCTCGTCGGTACTAGGGTTTTAGTGGTGGACATGTAGTAACTGGAAGGGGGACAGCACCGGTAGTCGGGGTCTCTGTCGAGAAAAGCGTTGCATATAAGCCCTATCAACCGTTGGGCCCGGATGCTCACCTGGGATACCCCGATGAGAGTGTATGAAACCTATTAGGCCAAAGCATGTCTATCACTAGGATCATAGTCTGATTTGTCTCGGTTGTAGCCTTCCAATCGGGAGGTGAGAACCACTCCGATGGTTTTATGTTAATCTCTCGATTTCGCAATTTTACGCGCGGTTTCACTTAAAAACAATTTTTGGTAAACTATGATGATTCGAGTTACACAACATCACGATTCACAAACACATACACTTTACACAATAACATCGTGTCCTCATAATTCGATTATCGATCATATTCTCGTTGGTCTCATAAATGTTTATCTTTCTTCTCAGCATGTCGATTCATTTCAACGGGCGTCGTAGGGGCGATAGCGGCCGAAAAAATGGCCTCGGTTATCGCTAAACAAATGGCCGAGGTCCTCCCGAACTTAGTCGTCCAGATCCAGCAGGGGCTTAATGCCAACCCTGCTAATGCTACCGCCGCTTCTGTTTGTACTTTCAAGCACTTCAACTCGTGTAACCCTCCAAAGTTCAAGGGCACCGAGGGTCCTATCGGGTTGCTCCAATGGTTTGAGGGAATGGAGAACACTTTCATTAACAGTGACTGTCCTGATGAGCTAAAAGTCACTCGTGCCACCAGCACTCTGATTGAAAAAGCCCTTACCTGGTGGAACGGAGAGAAGAGGATCCGAGGGTCTGATGAAGCCCTAGCCTTGACTTGGGATGAACTCAAGGAAATCATGAGGGAAAAGTATTGTCCTCGTAGCGAGCTGAAGAAACTTGAGGATGAATTCCGAGCACTGAAACAATATAGTGGGGAAAATCAGGAGTATACCGATCGTTTCTATGAGCTGAAAATCTTGGTGCCTGATATCGTTACTCCTGAGATTCGGGCTATTGAAGCCTATGCTGGTGGACTACCCGAGCAGATTCAGGATTCTATTTGGGCTAGCAACCCTACGACACTTGACAGCGTTGTCCGCCTTGCTGCTCGCCTGACCGATAATCATGTCAAGGCGGGTACTTTGAAGAGGAGGAATTCTAAGAAAGAGTCGGGTACTGAAATGGCCGAGCCTGCGGCCGAAAGGGAGTCCAAGGTTGAGTCCTCCGCGGGGAAATTTAACAAGAAGAAGCGAAAGGGCCGAAATTTTGCTGTTACCGCTACTCCTGCTGCACCTGCTGCTCCTGTGGCCCAATGGGCTCCTGGTGGGCCACCTGCCAAAAAGCCCTACACTGGCCCACACCCTTTGTGCAACACTTGCAACTATCACCATCCAGCCAACCTTCCCTGCAGGCGATGTGTCAATTGTGGACGTTTTGGTCATCTTATGAACGCCTGCCGCCAGCCGGTTCGAGCTCAGCCGGTGGCTCAGTATCCTGCTCAGCCTCTGATTGCTCAGGCACCTAATGTTCAGGTTCAGGTTCGCGCTTGCTACAACTGTGGATCCACTACTCATCTTCGCAGCGCATGCCCCGCTCTCGCGGTCGCCCAGCCTCCTGCTGGTAATGCTAATCGTGGTGCCCCTGCCCGTGCCTTCAACATCAATGCTAATCAGGTTTTCAATTTAATCTCTTTGTTTTAAAGTCTATTTCTATTTATTACTCTAAATCTCATGAATTTTGTTGGTTAAATCTAATCAGGCTCAGGCAAACCAGGAAGTCGTCAATGGTACGTTTCTGATCAATAACCGTTATGCATCTATATTATTTGATTCGGGTGCCGATCGTAGCTTTGTGTCACTAGACTTTGAGCCTTTACTTGACTCTCCTCGCATTGCTCTCGATCATCCTTTATCCGTTGAGGTCGCGGATGGTAAACCGGTAGACCTCGATTCTGTGATTCGCGATTGCAAATTGGATTTCAAAGGCCACATTTTTTCCATTGATCTTATTCCGATGCGACTTGGGAGCTTTGACATCATCATCGGTATGGATTGGTTGTCGCACCATCGTGCCGAGCTCGTTTGTTTTGAAAAAATTATTCGCATTCCTCGTCCGGATGGCCAGTTTCTTGTTATTCATGGCGATAAACCATCTTGCGGGCTCAAGCTTATGTCTTGTGTAAAGGCCCGAAAGTACTTACGCAAGGATTATCCGGCATTTCTGGCCCATGTCATGGAGGTTCGAGATAAAGAAAGGAGAATCGAAGACATCCCAATCGTACGGGACTTCCCTGAAGTATTTCCGGATGATATAACGGGTCTACCTCCCGTTCGCCAAGTGGACTTCCGTATTGACTTGATTCCAGGTGCCACTCCTGTTGCGAAGTCACCATATCGCCTCGCACCCTCAGAAATGCAGGAGTTGTCCAAACAGATCCAAGAACTATCTGATAAGGGTTTCATTCGGCCGAGTTCCTCTCCTTGGGGAGCACCTATTCTTTTCGTCAAGAAGAAAGATGGTTCGCTTCGTATGTGCATCGACTATCGTGAGCTTAATAAACTCACAATCAAAAACCGTTATCCGTTGCCCCGTATTGATGACCTCTTCGATCAGCTTCAAGGTGCCACATGTTTCTCCAAAATTGATCTTCGTTCTGGTTATCATCAGCTTCGTGTCGCCGAGGAAGATGTTCACAAGACTGCTTTTCGTACACGCTATGGCCATTTCGAGTTCACCGTTATGCCTTTCGGGTTGACAAACGCTCCGGCTATATTCATGGATCTCATGAATCGCGTTTGTAAACCCTATCTTGATAAATTTGTCATCGTCTTCATTGACGATATCCTGATCTATTCAAAGTCTAAATCCGAGCATGAATCTCACTTGCGTTTGGTACTTGAACTCCTAAAGAAGAAGCAGCTCTACGCCAAATTCTCCAAGTGTGAGTTTTGGCTAAAGGAGGTTCAATTCTTGGGGCATATTGTTAATGACAAGGGCATCCATGTCGATCTTGCTAAAATCGAAGCCGTTAAGAGTTGGTGTACCCCCACTTCACCTACCGAAGTCCGCTCGTTTCTTGGGTTAGCGGGCTATTATCGGAGATTCATTGCTAATTTCTCCCGTATTGCTGTGCCTCTCACTGCTTTGACTCAGAAAAGTCAACCCTTTGTATGGGGTCCCGCTCAAGAAAGCGCCTTTCAGACGCTCAAGCAAATGTTGTGTGAAGCTCCCATCTTAACTCTTCCCGATGGAGTAGATGATTTTGTGGTCTATTGCGATGCTTCTCATCAAGGCCTCGGTTGTGTCCTTATGCAACGAGGAAAAGTAATCGCATATGGGTCGAGGCAGCTTAAGAAGCACGAGAAAAATTACACGACACATGACCTTGAGCTTGGAGCGGTCGTGTTTTCCTTAAAAATCTGGAGGCATTATCTTTATGGCACCGAGTGTGTGATCTATACCGATCACAAAAGCCTTCAGCATATTTTCAACCAAAAAGAACTCAATATGCGTCAGCGTCGTTGGGTTGAACTCCTAAGTGATTACGACTGTGAGATTCGCTACCATCCGGGAAAAGCAAACGTCGTGGCCGATGCACTAAGTCGTAGGGAGTATGTAATGCCTATTCTATTTCAGGGTTCTCTTCACCGATCAGATCTCAAATCTCGCATTCTCGTTGCTCAGCGTGCCTCTGTTGAAGCGGGTAATTTGCATGGGGAACTATCTTGTGGTGTCGAGCATCAGCTCGAAACTAAGTCTGATGGCCTTCTATACTTCTTGAATCGTCTATGGATTCCTGACCGTGACGATCTTCGCTTATTCATCATGAACGAGGCTCATAAGTCTCGTTATTCGGTTCATCCCGGTTCGGATAAAATGTACTTTGATCTCCGAAGACTCTATTGGTGGCCCGGCATGAAAAAGGACATTGCTCTTTATGTATCTAAATGTCTTACCTGCTTAAAGGTCAAGGCCGAGCACCAGCGACCCTCCGGTTTACTTGAGCAACTGAGAATCCCTGAATGGAAGTGGGAGGACATCACAATGGACTTCGTCACATCACTCCCAAAGACTCCTAGAGGTCACGATAGCATTTGGGTCATTGTCGATCGCTTGACCAAATCTGCTCACTTTCTTGCTATCAATGAAAAGGATAAGGCTGATAAGTTGGGCAAACTCTATGTGGATGAGATCGTTAAACGTCATGGCACTCCTCTGACCATCATATCCGATCGTGATGGTCGATTTACCTCGCATTTCTGGCAATCGCTCCAAGAAGCTTTGGGAACTCGTGTGGATCTTAGTACCGCCTACCATCCTCAAACTGATGGTCAATCTGAGCGCACCATTCAGACTCTCGAGGATATGCTCCGTGCTTGTGTCATCGACTTCGGTGGCAGTTGGGACACTCTCCTACCACTCATCGAGTTTTCTTATAACAACAGTTTTCACACGAGCATTGGTATGGCGCCGTTCGAGGCCCTTTATGGTCGCAAATGTAGATCACCGATATGTTGGAGCGAGGTCGGTGAATCTCAAATCTCCGGTCCCGAACTGATCCAGGAGACGACTGATAAAATCTCTCAGGTTCGCGATCATCTACTCGCTGCTAGAAGTCGTCAGAAGAGTTATGTTGATAAACGACGAAAGCCCCTTGAGTTTAAAGAGGGCGGCCTTGTTCTTTTAAAGGTATCCCCATGGAAAGGTGTCGTCCGATTTGGCAAGAAAGGGAAACTAGCACCTCGTTACGTCGGTCCGTTCAAAATCCTCGAGAAAATCGGTAGAGTGGCTTACCGTCTTGACCTTCCTCCAGAGTTGGCTAATGTTCATCCGACGTTTCATGTTTCGAACCTTCGCAAATGTTTGGCTGATGAGGACTTGCATGTCCCGCTTGAGGATGTCCAGATCGATGAGTCTATGCACTTTGTCGAGAAACCTGTTGAGATCATGGACCGTGAGGTCAAACAGCTCAAGCGCAGCCGTATTCCGATCATCAAGGTTCGTTGGGAGTCCAAGCGCGGACCAGAGTTCACCTGGGAGCGTGAGGACCAGATGAAAGCTAAATATCCGCAGTTGTTCGTTCAGTCTTCTTGAATTTGTAATTTCGGGACGAAATTTCCTAAAGTAGGGGAGACTGTAACATTTCTGTTTTCCGGTTATCCGATTCGATCCGTTTTGTAACCCGAAACCTTTGATTGATAATCGAATGAGGAATTATGTTTAATCATGATGTTTTATACTTTATTTTATGGTGTTTGATTCATTATTATGTTCATTAATCGATTTGATATTCAATTTGTCACTATTTTGAATTTTACCGCCAATACACCGATAATTCTGTTTAACCGGGAATTCAAGCACTCCAATCATGTACGAGGTTTGTATGTGATACTAGTTAAGCATACAAGTGAATACATGTGAGGACGTGCATGGATTTGAGGTTTTGAACGAAAACGGTGAACGTTCGGTAAATCCCGCGCGAATTCGATTTTAACCGGGAGATCACATTTTTGAGTTTCGTATATCAAATTTGTCATGTTTATGAGTCTTTAGGTCATTTATGATCACACATGATGTCTTGAGTCATCACCCACTTGATTGAGTCACAAATCGTAGGTGAATTGCTTAAAAGTGATGCGTACGGCAAAACCGACCAAAATTGCATGTTTTGACCTAATTTGTGCATACAATAGTGTTACGTGACATATTTGTTATCATTTTTAATGGATTTAATGTAATGAGCATGATGGGACCACTATTTGGGTGATTTGGGAGAAAACGGGACTCGAAAACATCGAAAAACGAAGAACCGAGCTCCAAAATCGTGAAAACGATAATCAGGAACCGGACTGCCATTTTAGGGCGTACCGCCCTGAAGTTATACATTCTGGGCGTACCGCCCCAGACTGATTTTGGCAGAAACCCTAATTAGCCCCTATATAAACATCATTAAGCCTCCATGCTCTCCCCATTCAGCCCCAAATCACTCCCAAAACCCTAAAACGGCTGTAAACATGAGAGGTGAAGTTCTTTGAAGATTCAAGGCCCAAGTTTCAAGCTTTATTGCTTAGGATCACCTAGAAATCATCCCTTTCGGTTAGTAATCTTCAAATCTTGTCTTTGCATCTTGAATCTTCTCTTCTACTCCCATCAAGATGCAAACTTTATGTGTTATTTAGCTTGTATCCATGTTGTAGATGATAGATCTAGGGTTTGTATGATTAAAGGTTCCACCTTTTTGCATGATTTTGCTATCTAACTTGATTCCATGATGAAATCTCCTTAGATCTAGGTTTTCCATGAAATTTGATGTATGAATCTTCATGAAAGTTGTAAGCTTGTGTTTAGATCTGAGAATTAGTCATGATAAATCACTAATATGTTATAGATCTAGGGTTTCCTTGATCAAGATTGGATTTTTATGTGCCAACATGACTAGATCTATGAAATGCATGTCATCTAGGGCTAGATCTAGGGATTTACTCATCAAGATTCAATCTTTATGTTTCAAATGGACTTGATTTGCTTCATGAATGTTGTTTAGGACTAGATCCATGTATTATAATCATCAAGTTTGGATTTTTCCTTGATAAATGGCTAGATCTTAACATGTGTGTCATCTAGGGTAGAAATGTGTGTCATAAAGCTTTAAGATGTCATTTTTACCTCATAACTTGTTTCTTGAAATTGCTTGAGCGTGTGGATCTTCTACTTAGCCGTATAGAAATCAATGTAAACGAGTAAAACACAGAGAGTAAATACAATGGAGACTTGTATTAACCACTGAGAACCACAGAGTACACTTAGAGAATGTATGACCCGAAAAGCTACTGAATCTATACAAGACAAAACTATATATAGGCTGAAATCACGACTGGCCGAACCTCAGGTTCGGCCAAGCCTCGGCGGCTCCGAACCTGGAGTTCGGCCATAGTTCGGCCAGACCTAAACTTGTACGCTCCGTCTTGTATTTGATACTTCACATGACGATCAGGAACTATGTATCAACAAACTCCCCCTCGGCATATGCAGTATCATCTCCTCTTCTCAAAACTAGTATCTTGTATCTTCAATCAAACTCTTCCTCTTCTTTGACGAAAGATTCGATCTTGAATACTTGATATTACAACGTGTGTAGTCTCTTTATCAACAATCTTCAGAAGACTTGAAGTTGTGATGTTCTCTTTCCACTTAGAAACCTGCCAACATAAATAATCTTGGTGCAAAACGTCTCTTCGAGACTCCAAGATATCATGATTTTGAAAATGATGTTGTATTCCGTGTTGATCAATCGAAAACAAATCAGAAACAAAATCTTTTTGACTTTTAGAAACTCTACATCAAAACACACCTAAAATTTTTTTGGTATTTTCTGATAAGAAAGTAAATGCCATACAGAATCAAACACTATTTTTGTCTTTTGTGAGAAAGATCACGACTTGGGATCATATTGGTCATAACATGCTGAACTACACTTCAATTTCAATTATTGTAGCACATAAGCCATGCCGATTGCAGATATACTTTGTCCAAATTTAAACTCTGGCACAATCATACTCATAACATCTGGATATGTTAAGGTATTTATTAGATTTGCATTGACCAGTGAACCCCACACTATCAGACACACTCAGATATGCATTGCTTATCACATTTTGTGATTTCATTTGTGATTTTAATCACACAATGATTGAAATCATGATATAGTCAACTGTGTTCCATGCAAAAAGAAATAAGAACGTTAAATCGTCTACCTTAAGGTCGATCTTTCGATACGCAGATAAGGCCTCGGATTTAACAAAATAAGAAAATAAAAACAAGTTGAAGTTGTATAACTCAACAACAATCAGGTCGGTACTCCCGTACACGCAGAGAAAGTCCGATGAGTTATACGAAACACCAAAGAAAATAAAGCAGAACGTCAAACGAACAACGATCAGGTCGGTCTTTCGACACGCAGAGAAAGTCCGATCGTTTGACAAAATAAAGAAAATCAAACAAGTTTAACTCTTTGCAAAATGAACACATGTATACACAGTGACTTCTCATTTTATTTTTCACATATCTTTTTCTTGATATATCATGAGATATGCATCAAGATGTTGTCCACTAGGTCAAGCATTAGTATTTAATGTGTTTATCACATCTGTATACTTTCTGATTTAATGCCGAGCCTACCTTACACATCGATCAAATGGTCTTATGGCTTTTTCACTTACTTTATCAATGAGTCAGACATTGTCAGCCAATGTACCATCATTTCCCAAACATGTCGGATACAATTTCTCATTTTTCAATGTTTTTGTCTTTTTGCAATTTTAATGTTCCAATGTACCATCATTTCCCAAACATGTCGGATACAATTTCTCATTTTTCAATGTTTTTGTCTTTTTGCAATTTTAATGTTTTTGTCTTTTTCAAATTTCTCCCCCTAAAAATGATAACACTATTTATAGATTTTCATTTTTACAATTTGAAAAACCACACACTATTTTTGTATTTTTGCAAAAACAAACTCCCCCTCAGAATGAGACGGAGGGAAAAACCAAGAAAAATGATCAACCAACACGAACACTTGCAGGTTAAGTCTTTTGGAAAACACAATGAATTTTGAAAAGCAGATTAATTAGAACAGATATTTCACAAACAGCAATTTTCCAATCACTGAAAAGTCTTCTTGAAACACCTGTTGACACCAAATAAATCATTAGTCGCTCTGGGATCGACCCGATGTAACATCGTCGGGTCGCCCGGTGTCTTCCACAAAGTCATTGTTGGCCTTGAAAACAACTTTTGGTTTCCAAATTTGTAGAATTGTCAATTTATGATCAGAACCTGAATCAGACTCAACCAACGTACTTGGTTTAGACCAAGACGATTTACGAGTTGATTTCATCTTTGGGGACCACGGTTCATCAAAAATTCGACCTTTATTATCCACATATTTAGCAGTTTTGTGGATATATGTAGTCGTCGGACAATCAGTAGCAAGATGTCCAGGTTGACGACATACATAACAGAGTCGTTCTCTAAACACATTCGAAAAAGATTTGGATTTTGAAAAACCAGATGAATGTTCAGAATCAAAATTATCAAAGAAACCATCAGAGGAATCATACCTAGGAGATGGACTCCTTGAAGATGACGATCTTCCAGAATAGTAAGTGAATTCCTTCTGAGATGGTGAGTTCTTTGCATTCTTTGCTTTAGGAGCCTTGGCAACTTTCACCGGTTTCTTTGTTTGAATCAATTCTTCCTTCACAACAAACCCCAGACCTTTGTGTTTGGAGCCGGAAACCTTGGAAATACTTGAAGAAGAACCTGAAACGTCTCTCGCCTTAGCTTCACTAGTAAATTTGGCTTTAATATCCTTCAGCCTATTCTTCTCAACCAAAACTTTTTCTTCTTCAGTTGCAGATGAAGAACTTGACACAACCTTATCAAATATCTTCTCATTCTCCAACAAAACAGACTTTGACACAAAGTTTGGAGCTTCATCCAAAGACTTTTCCTTCTTTTTGGATTTAGATTTATTCTTCTTAGGCGGAGTAGCAAACTTGGAATAATCATGCAATTCATCTGTTGGATCAATCTGAGCAGCAGTAAGTTCAGTTAAATCCACTGGTTGAGGAAACCAAGTGAACATCAGCCTTCTGAGAACTATCTGAACTCTGATCCTGCTTATATAAGAAATTTAGCATTGTGGGAGATAAATTGCAATTCTTCACTTGCCGCTTTAACTCCAAAATCTCCAATTTTAAGTCATTGATCTGTTGTTGAGCATCAAACACTTCTTTCTGTGACTTGATAAACTTTGCATTGAGATCATCATATTCATAAGTTTGTAGCTTTCGGATCTCACATTCAGCAAATAACTCTTCAAGAACACTTTCTCTCTTTTTCTTGTAAATCTCAACATCTTTAGTTAAGACTTCATTTTTGTCACGATAGATAGTATTCTCATCTTGAAGCATTGAAATCTTGTTTTGAAGCTTTTCTACAGTAACAGCAGTTGTAGCAATAAGAGCAGTAGCTTCTTCATACTTTTTCTGAACAGGATAACTTTTCTCAAACAGATTTTCAAAGTCTTGAGCTGCATCTAAAGCTTCAGCCTTTGCTTGCTCACATTCTTCAGCCAATGCTGCTTTCTCTGTTAAAACATCTTCATGAACATGAACCAACTCATAATACTTCTTCTGAAAGTCTTCTAATTCTTGCTTTAACACCACTATCTCTTCAGTTGAAATTTGATGACTTTGTTCAAAACTAGCAATCTCCTGAAGAAATTTCTTACATTTAAGACATTCAGTCTCTTCAACCTTTGAATTCTCAGAGACTCTAGGTAATTCTTCTTGAACCAGAGATACACTTGAATAAGAATCGGAATCAGTTAAAATGCTATCATCATCAATATGACGAACAGTCAAAGCAATTGCAGGTTTAGAATTATTCCTTTTAGCTTCAGTATCTGCATTCCATGCAAACTCACTTGAATGTGAAAACGTATTGGTCCAATCATGAACAACATTAGCAGATTTAATCTCAACCTTCGCAGCTTTATTTGGGGAATGATAAACTAAATGTGCATGTTGACCAGTCTTCAACTTAGCATCTGCAGAACTTGGACATTCTCTAGCAAAGTGACCATAATTTGAACATTTGTAGCATTTCACCTTCGACTTATCCAAACCAATCGTGCCTTCCTGATTCAGTCTCTTCTTACCAGTTCTATTGAAAAACTTCTTTGTTCTTCGAACCAACATAGCATACTGCCAATTGAGATCCATTTCTTCCAAATGATCATAATCAATCTGATCATAATCTTCATTCGCTAACTCAGCATTACTCACAGCACCCGTGATAACACCAAAATACGAAGATACCAATGCAGACATTAATGCATTATAATCATCAACAGTTTGAACAGATAATGCAGTTTGATTTGAAGAACTCGGAACAGAAACATTACAACCAGCAGAAGAATAACTTGAAGAATCAGATTTACCTGCCAGAAATACTGTAGGGGGTGCAGAATTAAGAATATTCGATTTCCCAGCATTCATTGTAGAATCATTTTCACCATGATACACTGCAGGATTCTGAATTTGTGTAGGAAGAGACTTGTTCACCATCAACTCCATATCCCTAGCCTGAATTCTTTGAACTAAATCATTGAAAGACAATCCTTGAAAATCCTTGTCATGAGTAATCATCATAACATAATTCTCCCATTTTTCAGGTAAAGCTTCCAAAATCTTCTCTTTCATATCAGCTTCGTCTTTAGTAAGATTCACCAAGCGCATTTCACTCATCAGATGAGCAAATCTTGCAATCAGATTGGGAATCGTTTCATTCTGATAATGTTTAAAACTGTCAAACTCTTTCTTCAAAACCTTTTGTCGACTTTTCTTGTACTGGTCATTGCCTTCACATCTTTTCTCTAAGGCATCCCATAAACTCTTCGATGTGTAATTACCAGCAAATTGATGAAGTAATTCTTTAGGCAAAGCCATCGTTAAAGTACCGTATGCCTTTTTCTCAGCTTGATAAGCTTTCTTTTGTTCAGAAGACATTTTTCTTTAAAGAATAGGTTCACCAGTTTCATCTTTAGGATAAACATATTGCTCAGTGAACGCTAACCACATATCAATGTCATTTGTATCGACATATGCTTCAAACCGTTTAACCCAACTATGATAATCTTCCAACTTTAGCAATTTGGGAACTTTCTGACTTGTTCCAATTTCATTATCATAGTTCATCATCGTTTGCATAGTCGCTTGAACTGAGTTTTGAATAGCCGCGAACGCTTGAAAATCGGACATTTTCGAAACACAAGTTACTGTTCACTCCGAACCTCCTCCGAACCTCCACCGAATTATCGCCGAACTTCGTCCGAACTTGAAATACACCGAACGTCCTCCGAACCTGGCCTTCGGACTACAAAAGAAAATCTGGTCCGAACGAGCACCGAACGTGGACCGAACTACCTCCGAACGATCTCCGAACCTGACGTTCGGAGCGGTTAGACCGAGCGTACTCCGAACTTGGAGTGCGGAGCAGTTACGCCGAACCTCAAGTTCGGCCGAACGCGAATTTTCGGAAGAACTTGGAAAAACTCACTGAAATTGACACCTCTCGAGCTGTAAACACTCAATCAACTGAAAATTAGCAAACACAGACATATTTGACGTGAATCATGATGTTTTAAACGAGAATTTTGAGAAATGAAGATGAACAACGAGTTTTGAAAGTCAAAAACGTGAAATTAAACTCGATAACTCGAAAAACAGTGATCTCCGACTAGTAGAGCAAACCAAATGCTCTGATACCACTTGAAATTGCTTGAGCGTGTGGATCTTCTACTTAGCCGTATAGAAATCAATGTAAACGAGTAAAACACAGAGAGTAAATACAATGGAGACTTGTATTAACCACTGAGAACCACAGAGTACACTTAGAGAATGTATGACCCGAAAAGCTACTGAATCTATACAAGACAAAACTATATATAGGCTGAAATCACGACTGGCCGAACCTCAGGTTCGGCCAAGCCTCGGCGGCTCCGAACCTGGAGTTCGGCCATAGTTCGGCCAGACCTAAACTTGTACGCTCCGTCTTGTATTTGATACTTCACATGACGATCAGGAACTATGTATCAACAAGATCTATAGTTTTCTTATAGGATCTGTATGTAAAGATATCAATCATGAGTCTTTAAATGTTTAAATGATAGATCTACCATGCATGCTCAATTAGGGTTTGTTTTCTGAATCAAAAGCAGGTTTGTGAATTGGATTTGGCTAGATACATGCTAAACTAAGCTAGGTTCATGCTAGATTCAAGTAGATCTATAAAATCTATAAAAGATGATGTTAGTTCTGATCCTAAATGTTAATCATGCATATTTCCTTGAATTATTATTATGGAAATTGAATTTGTTGACCTTTGTTAACCTAGTTTGACTTCTATGCTAGTTTGCTAGTTTAGGACCCCTCAATATTACTTAGAGTGTTAACTTGAACCCAAACTAAGCCCGTACGCTATCACTTGAGTAAAACACCAATGAGTTGTGATTTGGTTAAGTCGTGTCGTGTCGTATCAAGTGTCGGTTTCTCACTTTACTCATTTGTCTATGTTGGTTCAATCTCGGTCAATCATAAAGGTGATCTCCGGACGTGATATTCGCGCATCGCTATCGCTTATCTTTTCTTCTCGATTCACCCGTGAGGTGAGTATTCATAGCCCCTTTTACCTTTTTAAACTTTGGGGTGCAACATGTGTTATACAAAATCTCTAAAGGCTATGTATTCAAACTATTATGCGATCTCATGTATTCTATGTGTGAATTCTATTATGTGAAACTTGGTTGGATTCTATGTGTGGATATTCGCTAGTCACTAATCACTAATCGCTAATCGCTTGTGTACCATTAACCATCGAGCCGTGGCAACAATGATAGATCTATTGGCTGACAACCCACCTGGCCTGCCTTGGCTTGGGCGCCGGGTGATTGCTCCCTTACTTGTCTAGGTTTGGTGCACATCACTTATGACCTTGTTTACATGATTGAATGAAACACTAGTATCATGAATCGCTTATCTTTATACTATGAAATGCTTACAAACCTATGTTTACTCACCAACTCTAGTAGTTGACTTTTATGTTAAACATGTTGCAGGTGCTGCTGTTTGATTCCTTTGTCTCCGCCATCATAGGATTGCATGGGACTTAGATGACCTTATTAAATAAAATATTAGACTTTATGACTTTCTATTTGAATATTATGTTGAATTGTAATCTCGAACTATGACTTGTTTATGTTTGATTCTATGTTATGGAAATGGGTTAAATTAAGAATATCGCAACTTGAATTAGTGTTGTGTGCATCTGGACAATCTTCGCGCCCCGACGTATTCCCCCGTCGGTTGGGGTGTGACATTTATGGTGCCAAATTACATACCAGTTAAGTCGCAAGACTCTTTTTGTGCATCTTCAGTTCATCTACTTACTGATGAAATTAAAACCCCTAAAAGACAAAAAGAAAACATAAGGAAAATGGAAGCAATCTCATAAATGGACATTTAAAAGTACAAAAATATCTCATAAATCCACTGTTTTGCTCCACCGATTTCCAGACCAGATTTCATACAAATCATGAACAGAGTATCAAGAAGAAATCACATAACCGTGTAAAAGTGTTATCTTTCAAGCGAGTTTATCACCATCATGAGAGCACTTACAAAAAGGCATGGTGATTTGTATCTAATAAATATAAAAGCACTTACAAAAAGGCATCGTCTTTAATAGGATAAAAAGAAAGGTAGATTTAAATCTAGCAAAACAAACATAGTTTAAACCACATTAGTAAATAGTAATGGAACATTTTCATATATAGACCTTTTATAGGTGTAGAAACATACCTATAAGCCGGAGCAAATATCTAACAACTGGAAGACGTTCAAATCTGCAACAGAGTATTAAACCTGAAAGAAGAAGAGAACCCACTCATAAGCTTTACATGAGAAGGATAATAAAGCAACCATTGTATGTTCGAATTCACAAATTCAAATAGGGAACATTATAGTATTGCATCTTCCACAAAGTAAGAACTATTAGTAATTCTATGTGGCCATTGAATGATTGAAGCATATCTATAACTATTATCTTTACAGTATCGTAAACAATTAGAAAGTAAATGTATGATGATGTCTAAATGATTCACACAAAATTAGTTAACAGTCAACATTACTCACATTATACACAAACTTGCATCAATCATATCATAAACCAACATTACTCACATTATAAACAAACTTACATCAACCTTCAACAAACAACCTTAAATGTGAAGTTAATTCTTAGCTCTAGCTAATAACATATAGGAAATATTACAACCCTAAAGTAAGCAGTTGAGTTTCACATGTTTCAAATTCATATGCAGGTATTTAAAGCAACATCAACAGGCAGAGAGCACGAACAACCATGAATTGATGCATTATGTCTTTAGCAACAAAACGGATTAATCTTTCCAGATCTGAAAACTCTAATCTGTAAATCACAAATCATTCACTAAAAACCACAAAAACCCCAAGGATGAATAAATACACAAACCCTATTCAGACAGAGATACGGGCGTTACCATGATTTCGTATGTGAGAAATCCGGTGAGAAACAGGCTTAGACCAAATCGACCGTCAATACGCCACCGCCGCATCGCGTTCGCCACCCCCGGAGGGGCCCTCGTCGCTGATCAGGTTGGGTCGAACAGAGAAGGGTGTCGGATGGTTGGATTGAATCCGAGAGGGAGGGATGGAGGTTAGGTCGCTGCTGGCAAACGGTCCGAGGAGGAGGAGAATAGGCGTCTCCGGAGAGCAATCGCCGGTGGAGCAGGGCGCTGGTGTTCGAAGAAACGGAAGTGGGGGTGGGGGAAAGACAGCGCCGGCTGCCAAAGAAGATTTGTAGCCCGGCATATGTTAAATAGGAAGGATCATTACCTGGAAATTAGACACGCATGAGATACGTGGACACTCATTAGTATCTCATAGATGCCATCTGTAACAGTGATTAGAGGAACACAGTTGTCAATAACAAAACTGTGGGTCACAGCTGTCCATAACAAAACTGTGGGTAAAAAAAAAAAAAAAACCTAAGACGTATACATGAAGATTCGAACCTGGGTATTCTGTAAAAAAGACAGCAACCTTACCACCATGACAGAATATAATATGTAACTTGTAATGCAAAATATGTGTATAAATGCAGAAGCTCAGATCGGAATGAGAAAAAAAAATATAAAACTAAAGAGTTCTGCCACGTGTCACCTCAACCGAATGCCACGTGTTACAAATAGTGCTTTGGCAGTGTACACGTCAGCATTCTCAAATGATATATATATAATATTTGTTTTTATTTTCAGTTTTATTAAAGATATAGATGTGTTATAATCTTATTGTTTTCAACTGTTTATACGCAGGGTAATAGAATGTAGGCCAATGTGTTGAAGAGATGGTTTTAGAGGTTTGAGTAGTATCTAGAGGAGAATGCCTGTCTGTTAATAAAAAAATCCTAACATGGGATTAAACAATGCGAAATATAAGTACTCTGATAATTTAAACAAGATCTGTTTGGGTTCGGAAACTTATGTGAAAAAATGCCATGATTTTGAGGGACCCGAACATGGTTTTTTCTTTACTTCATTTCGATCTATTAAAGACGAAGAGGTTTCTGAGTATACAACAATAGGTTGGTCATAGTTTATAGTTTTAATGTTTTTTAATTCTTTTTACATATTTGACAATTCTCAGTAACAACCTTTCTTTTTTTTAAATGTTACAAATGTCATTTGTCATGTCGTGAGGATTTTTACTGCTAATAAAACAGATGTCATTGGTCATGTCGTGAGGACAATCACTTTCTAAAGTTGGAGTGTATTTGAGAGATCCAGTCTTTTCACATGGTGAATGTCCTCACAACATGACATGTCCACATGGAGTGTATTTGCCACGTCGCAAATAAAACATTATTTGAAATCAAATATGATTAGTATAATTATTGGATCAACTACTTGATAAAAAAATTATATTGTCATAAGTCTTAAATTTATACGTACTCAACCCTGGTTTAACATGGTTAAAATTGATAACGAATTAGGTCATTCTTGAGTTCAAACCTCTCATATTTTTTTTATCTCATCTTAAGAACCTAATATTCAACCCGTGTATTACACGGGTTACTAACCTAGTATATATATATATATATATATATATATATATATATATATATATATATATATATATATATATAGGGTTAGGTTTAAATGAGAACTTTTTGTTTTGAGAACTTTTGAAAACCAAATCTCAACCACTAATTTCAGGTGGGGACCACTATAATTCATGGGAGAGTTTTCCATATAGATAAACTAGTGGCTTAGAATGGTTCTCAAAAGTTCTCAAAACAAATTGGTTCTCAAATGATCATCTCCCTATATATATATATATATATCTATATATATATATATATATATTTGAATGGGAACAATATATAACCCTTCTAAAATACATAACTCTATAACTACCTTGCTAGCCATTAGATCAAGCAGTGATGCCCTCGATGGTTGTCATGTGGCACTCCCCTTTAAAAAAATATATATATTGAAAGGGTATGAGTGGGTTTTTCCCCAAAAAGAAAACTACCCCCCCCCCCCTAATTTTTAGAACGGCTATAACTTTTCTTTTTGAAGTCGTTCTTTTATAAAAGAATACCAATATTGTCGTTTTTTATCTTTAATTCGGATGTGGTCCCGACTTATTTCGAATATTTTTTTAATATCCGTCAGTGCTACCAGAGAAATGCACCAGTGCTACAAAAAAACACCAGTACTATTTTACATTTAAGACGGACGTTTGAACCTTACCCTTCCTGGAAAAGCAACTTGGGTGACAACTGTCATCTTCTTGGTGGCTAGAATGAGTTATTGGGTTATGTATATAATTAATGTTATTAATAGTTCAATCCCATATATATATATATATATACTAGGGGGGTACCCGCGCGTTGCGGCGGCGATGGTTTATGGGGCATTATTCGTCATTTGTTCGTTTGTTATGGCGGCACGACAATTTACATAGAGATTTGAAAAATAAATAGAAACCTCGTGATATCACCGACAATTTACCCGCGCGTTGCTTAACATTGGCATTCTCATTCAAACTCAAACGAATAACAATTACGACGCGATATTCCTTACTGTTAACATGATGCTTAACATTGGCATTCTCATTCAAACTCAAACGAATAACAAGGGAACAAACAAACAACATTCAAACTCAAACAAAAAGCAATCGATCACAAACGTAGTTTTAAAATAGAAGTCATAAACATAGTTCTAAGATGGAAAGTCATAAACATAGTTCTAACAAGGGAACAAACAAACAACATTCAAATTCAAACTCAAACGACTTCAACTGAGTGTAAGGAGGTCAATTTGTCTCATAGAGCTTACATATCTCGATGACCTCATCACCGTACATTGCCCACCACTCTTCATCAGAAATGGGTGGAGGCGTCTCTTCATTTTCTTGCATGTTGTCCTCTACCGGAGGATCGTCCGCCACTTGCAAGTTCTCCTCTATCGGAGGAGCTTCTATCACCAAAGACAACATACACCAAAATCAGTTATAACACAAAATTAGTTTAAAACAATATTGGTCTATAGTGGGTCTTCTCAACATAATAGGTTCTAAGATTGACCATAATATTAAAATGTAGCATAAGGGTCATGGCATAATTATAGCAAACAAAGGGATAAAGATAGTACAAATCTATAGCAAACAATTGAGGAGTTCGCGTATAACTTGGCTTAATATACATCTTCACCCCCTGCTGAATGCAAACCAAATAATGAATTTCTAAATCTGATTAAGCAATAGAAACATTAATCCAACTAAAACTAAATGAAACTTGAGATAGGGATAAAGATAGTACAAATCTATAGAGAAGAGGGACTCAACAAACTGTCTAGAACCTTGAATATGGTAAACAACTTTATCCAATTTAAACAACCACATCTTATAAAGAACAAACAGTAATATGGTTCAAAATCTATATAGTAATATGGTTCAAATTCAAAACAGTAATATGGTTAATATTACATAAAAAATTAGTTAAAATCAACATGAAAAATTAAAAGGCACATGTCTTAATTTAATACAAAGATGACATGGTTTCTCTGTTGCTTTAATAAAAATAAATTGAAGTACATATAGTTTACTTTAAAGAAAAACATAACATGCAAACACAAACAGAGATATTGTTGAAAAAAAAAAGAGTTGAAAAGATAAAACAATAGTTTCTCAAAATACACAAGATATAATGAAAACACTCAACTTCTACCATACACAACCTAAGGTTTTGACCAAAATATATACAAATAGTTTTTCAAAACTATTTACAGAAGTTTCCAAATTTACATATCACAATTAGGTAAGCAAAGTTTTCAGTTGTGTAGATGAGCAAAGTCACATCTGAGCTCCCTGCACTATAGGCTGACCTGCAAAAGTTAACATATCTTGTTTAGCATTTTATAGCTGGTCTCATCTGTGTATAAATCTAAGCCAATTCAGCATTTCATAAATTACAAGCCAATATAGAGATCCCAAATTAACAATGACAGAAACAGACTACTTGGCCAATTCAATCTTATTTTCATTGGGAACAAAAGCCTATGATTCTATAAACCTTTGATGACCCAAAAATTAACCTTTCTAATTTCTTTGGACCACTAATCATACTTTAAATCTCCTGGTCATAAATTCTGTAGACAAAGAGAAAATATATAAAATCAGTTATAATTCATAATCCTAGACAGCCTAGAATCCAAATCTCTACATGCAGACAATAATATAATTAAAGTTCAATTAAATTCTAATACTAATAACAAAACCAGCACCATCACCAAAAGTAATGAAAGTTTAGTTGTGTAAGTGTAACCAGAACATGGAAATAAGTGTAACCAGCACTTGAGTGATGCCGTCTCTGCCTTCAAGATTTCTTTGTTCTCAATTTTAGTGGTGTTAGCTCCTTTCGGGCATCTTGGTCCAATGACTGCAAAAATTAGCCCAGGAACAACAAAATTTATAATTCCAAATCTTACAAAGTTTAGCACCATGTCTTGTCATAAAGAAAAATCAACTTGGGAAGGAGAAAAAATGGGTGAATCTTACTTCTCTTAGAGAAATAAATTTACTGAAAGAACTTATAGATCCAAATAAAAAAGAGTTGATTGACGTTTTTTCATAAATGGAATTTGCATCTTACTTTTGATGTTATAGATCCAAGTAAAAGGTACCAAATATATGTATATAAAAAAAACCAACAAAACAAAATTCATCATCAAATTGTTAGATCATAAAAGCTATTACATAATCAAATTGAAAGAATTCTATTCGAACTGAGAAAAAGAATGATACCTGGTTTACTGGTTATGTCAGAAACATAAGGGTTCATGAGGTAGGTCGCTCTGTTAAAATCCAGACCTGATTCTGTCTTATAATGTTGTTTTGCAAGCTGTGAAGAAGAAAAGACAAAGAATACCCACTAATGTTCTTATTAAATCATGGTCTTGACAATCTTGTGCCTTAAATCATGGTCTTGACAATCTTGTGCCTTTTTGTATATTTGCAGCCAAATGAGTGTCAAAGAAATTTATTAAAAAATATTAAATCCATATGAAACAAACATAGGAACAAAGTACACGTGAAGTTTACATTAATGAAAAACAATGAACATAAAAATTATGTATAAGCACCAGTTCCTCCATCTGAAAGATTTTTACTGGTTTCTAAGTGCTTTCATAGTCTGAATATCAACAGCATAGAAGTTTACACACCTGATAATCAATAGTAAGCTTCCCATTACATGCAAGAGCACATTGTGTTACAATTTCTTCTTCCATATTCATCATGCTTTCATAGTCTGAATATACTTCGTATATCTGGCTCATTTAAATAATAAAATCAATTGATGGTGACTTAATGCCTTAACGACACAAAAGGTTTAATAAACAATCATGGAAGGAATAGTTGAGTGCTATATGAAAGCAAATGATGCATTTATTAGTTATTACCTCTTTAGTTGTAAATTCTGGATTATGGCAAGTTGAAATGCCTTCATTTCTAAATAATCTCCTGAATACTTTTTCAAATCCCCCAACCTATATTGCAATCAGAAGTGAGCAGAACTCTAACCATATGAATACACACACAATCTTACAACAAATTTACATCAAAACCACCATTAAGAACAAAGTATAAGTCATATTTAACAAAGTTTAACCAGCTATAAGCCATGTAAGTCATAATTGTTAAAGTAAACTTCCATATTATTTTCATCAAAATAAGAGACCTGCAGTTGAATGCATATCTATAGCATAATAAAAGGAAACAACTCAAGTTGAGATATAAAAAGTAACAACTTTAACTTTCTAAAGTCAAAACTGCACGAATTACCTAGAATGTAAGAGCAGGCCTTCCAGGTTCCTGTAGTCTTCCTATTAGGTGAATTTGCCAATGTATTGTTCATTGAACCCGGTGAATCAGCCTTGTATGCAAACAAAGAAATGAAGTTTGAAGCTCTAAAACACATAGAAGAACACATAATCGAGAAACTGAATATAACAAACACATAGAAGGACACAAAGTCAGATCATGAAATCCCCGTTAAGTATAATCCAAATAGATGATAAAAAATCTATAAACTCATTTCTGATCAACATGCTAGAATTAATGTTCATCTAAACAACAAGATAGCGATAAATTCTAATAGCTTAGAAGGTGAAGTCTTACAAACACTCATAATTTTGTGAAGCAATTAAAATGCTTCAATCCACACTTTCAACTTGAACATTCATATTACAAAACAAAATTAAATCGGTTAAATTAAACCCAAAATAATATGATAAATATAAAAGTTCAAATAAAATTACCAGATTTAAGATGAAATTGAAGCGACGGATGTGGAAATTCAAATGAAAATGGTCTGACTTTATACACTGATCTGAAGCGATAGGTTGCTGCATCCTCGTCAATGTAGGAGACCAATCCGTGTGAAAAAGGTGAGAGAACCGTCGGATTAGGGTTCAAAATGAGCTGCACCATACGATTTGTGTTTTCTTCAGTGATTGCCATGGATTAGCTTCTGTGAAAAGGAGAAGATGGAAAGAAAAACTACAGATTACCGAAAATAGGTTAACTTGTGGAATTGTAGCGTACAAGAAGATGCAAAACTTTTTCGTGGAACTCAAATACAGACGCGGATCATGATACGGGTGGGTCATAACCAACCGACCCAAGAGAATTTCAACACCCTCTCTCAAGAACTTGGCTTTAAAGACTTGTACATAAGCTGTAATTACTTGTACCTCTTAATTTCCCACTTGTACATGTAGCTTTAAAGATTGTACATCTTAATTTTTCAACCATTTGATATAATATGCATTATAAGGTAGTAGAGATATGGAGAGGATCATTTGAGAACCAATTTGATTTGAGAACTAAAAAGAACTAATTTGAGTCACAAGTTTATTTACATGTATCCCCCCTCCCATGAATTGTAGTGGTCCCCCCTGAAATTTGTGGTTGAGATTTAGTTCTCAAAAGTTCTCAAAAAAAAAGTTCTCATTTGAACCTAAATATATATATATATATATATATATATATATATATATATATATATGGGTGAGGTTCATTGTAGACACTTTCGCATGTGAAATAGCTCTTTTTCACATGTGAAATTTTCTGAATAATAAGAAAAAAGAAAAAATGGAAAAATGAAATTAATCACAACCATTAGATCAAGAGATCTAATGGTGAAAGAAGGTGTCTACCTGTCTACACTTATGGGGGTGTCTACAATGAACTTTTCACTATATATATATATATATGGTGATGTTCATTGTAGACCCCTTAAAAATTGTAGACCATGTAGACCCCTATATTGTTTTCTATAAAACTCACTAAAATTATAAAGCTTATTGATGTTGAGTTTGGTTATTTTTTATGAGATAAGTTTTTATAAATAAAAAATAAAACCTAGAAAGTCGTTGAACACATTGAAATATAATTGTTGTTAAAAGATGTTGTATTATTCTATAAAACTCACTAAAAATTATAAAACTCATTGCTGAGTTTTAAAAAACACTGTTGTATTTAACACTCACTACAACTTTAAAAATCAATGTTCTATAAAACTCATTGAAAATTATAAAACTCACTCTTAAGTTTAAAACATATTCTTTTTAAAACTCACTGCAACTTTAAAAATCAATGTTCTATAAAACTCATTGAAAATTATAATTTGAAATTAAGAAAATAAAAAATAAAGAAAAAACTTAAAAATTTATAAATAAACCCTAAATTAATTTATAAAGATAGAAATATGACAAAATAAAAAAAAAGGTTAAAAAAAACCAAATTTAACAGCAATGAGTTTATAATTTTTAGTGAGTTTTAAGGGGTCTATGGTGTTTACACTTTTTAAGGGGTCTACAATGAACTTTTGACTATATATATATATATATATATATATATATATATATATATATATATATATATATATATATAGGGTTAGGTTCAAATGAGAACTATTTATTTTGAGAATTTTTTAGAACTAAATCTCAACCACTAATTTTAGGTGGGGACCGCTATAATTCATGGGGGGTTTTCCATATATATAAACTAGTGACTTAGAATGGTTTTTTTAGTTCTCAAACCCAATTGGTTCTCAAATGATCTTCTCCATATATATATATATATATATAGGGTGAGGTTCATTGTAGACACTTTCACATGTGAAATAGCTCTTTTTCACATGTGAAAGTTTCTGAATAATGAGTAAAAAGAAAAAAACAAACAAAAAATTAATCACAACCATTAGATCAAGAGATCTAATGGTGAAAAAAGGTGTCTACAAGTCTACACTTATGGGGGTGTCTACAATGAACTTTTCACTATATATATATATATATAAGAAATACTGAGTTTGTTTCGAACATATAAACTTTAATAGGTATTAACTGTATTAACAGTTAATATCATGACAATATCTTTGGGAAAAAGATAGTATTTTTAGGGACCGGATTGTAACTTGTATTCCTTTAAATACAGGTTAAATCCTAAACCCCAAAACAAGAAAACTCCAAAAAGTTTAACCCTAAATCTCTCCTCTTCTCTCCCTCTTTGCGTCGCCGGCACCACCATCGTCGCCGCTCGCCGGCAGCCACCACCGCCATCCAGCGACGCGAACGCAACCATTCACTGTCTGCCGCCGCCAGCCGTCTCAATCACCACCGTCGCGTATCGTTACGGGTGTGGACCAGTTCAGGTAGTCCCGTGGTCTCGATATGCAGTGTTTTTGGTTATCGTGTTGGGATACAGGTTCGAGTTGTTTAAAGAGTTGAGCAAGTGATCAAAGGATTTCTACTGGATCCATTTGTCGCATTTAGAGTGTCCTATACGAGCCATCGATTCCCAACAGAAGCAACCTTTCAGAATAGATTTTGAATGAGAAGACCACTGTTCCTACGTATAGTGACTACCGTTACAGCCAATGACGTATATTTTCAACAAAGACGTGATTGCACATGTAGAAAAGGTCTTTCACCCTTGCAGAAATGTACCGTAGCTATACGGGTGTTGGACTATGGCACATCGGCAGATGCACAAGATGAATACTTGAGAATACGTCAATGCGACAAGGAATGCTCTTATAATTTTGTTGTAAGTGTAATTTCATACTTCGGTCATGAGTACCTTAGAAAACCTAATGAAGATGATTTAGCAAGGTTACTCCATGTTCGGAAAGAGCATTGATTTCCAGGAATGATATGGAGCATTGACTGCATGCACTGGCAGAGGTAAAATTGTCTATCCGCTTAGGCTGGGAAGTATGCGGGTAGAAGCGGTAAACCAACAACTGTTTTAGAAGCTTTCGCATCATATAACCTATGGATATGACACGCATTCTTCGGAACACCAGGTTCGTGCAATGACATTAACGTCCTCGACCGATCTCCCCTTTTTGATGATGTATTGTCAGATCGAGCACCAAATGTGAGTTACACTGTGAATGATCGAAATTACAATATGGCATATTATCTCACTAATAATATATATCCTTCATGGGCCGCCTTTGTCAAATCAATAACTTCTGCTCAACTTCGAAAACGCAAGTTATTTGCTAATCAACAAGAGGCGGTTAGAAAAGTTGTTGAACGGGCATTTAAAGTTCTATAAGCTCGGTTTGCATTTCTTTGACACCCATGTCTTGTGGGACAAGGAGATGATGGGAAAAGTTATGAAAGCTTGTATAATCATTCATAATATGATCGATGAGGATGAACGCAACACATATCTTTACTATTATGATCCATCTGAATTTCTAAATAGTTTAGGAATAAGAATATGATATATTTGTTGTTTAAAAAAAATGCTTAAGGAGATCCTATCGAAAGTGATCACTAGGTATGGGTTTCGAGTATATATGTGACTTTGATATGAAAGTAAGGTACTAAAAGTAAAAGAGAATTATGTGTTCACTTTCCCTTCAATTTAACATAATGTAGTAAGTAGGGATTTTGAAGGATGTGGATGTTTTCTTTTAGACCGAGTTATATTTGGTAGTATATATTCATTGATAATGTGGCATAATAAGGTTAATATGATTGAAGTTAAAAGAATAGGAGAATGTGATATAAACATAGAAAATAGTTAAGTTTTTGACATGAATATGAATACAAAGATGGTTTACATAAAAGACTTGCAGCATGATCACCATTTCCAGAAAACGTTTGAACCACACTTGAATTTGTCCTTCCCTTTGCATTCCAACTCAAGATCATCTGATATGAATGGCACTTTCTGCATTATATCATTAACAGAACATAGTTATACCTAAATCAAATACAAATGATATGATAATGAAACACACATTTTCAACCACTACATATATATATGGCAGTAAAATTTATAGTACTGGTCGTTATTGACAACTGTGTGTAATACGTTCATTCAAGAGAGATATGAAACTTTAAGGTCGTTGTAACAAACTTAGATCATTCTTCTAATTTTAATAATATAATTCACTTAAGAATAGCTGCTATATATAGCGAATTTTGGTCATGTTGAATACATTTGATGTGGTGTTTTCGGGACTTTTGTTTTTGGGTAAGTTAATTAGTTAGAGTTGAAAATGCAAAAACCTTTTGCTTTGCAAGATCTTGGCAGCCAGTGAAATTATAAGGGAAGGTGCATGTTCCAAACTGAACTGTGTATGCTCTTGCAAAATTTGCTCCACTTGTAGCCAGTCTCTTTTGGTCATTCAGTTCCTAATTAAAAACCCCATGTCGATCATATAATCAACAACTAAAACAATATTCAAATACTATCTGAACCTAGCTAGCTTGTTACAAAAAAACTGTGAAACCAAACCTTGTTAGCTTTGGACTTCTCGAGATACTCGTCAATGACTCCGGCGTTGGCAGAGGAGGTGGCGGTGGCAAAAAGCGCTGCTCCCAGGCAAAGTAGGGCGGTTCTTCTGCCCTGCTGACCATCGGAATCAGATACGGTCTGCCTGGCCCTGATGACCGGCAGCTTGTAACTGACGGTGGAGGGGGCCTTTGAGTTGAACTCCGGCGAAGCAAGACCACCGTAGTTGCAGGCCAGTACACTTGAATTCATGGTGGCCATTTTCTTTTCTTAATTTCCAGTGATAGTAATTCGAAGCTGCAGATATATAAAATTTTATATACAAGAAATTTGCGGGTGTGATTGATCGATATGAAAAGGGTTTGTGGTGGGAGTGTGGATAAGGTGAGATTGCCTCTTTCCTATTGGCACGTTTGTTGATATGCAATATATGTATATCCTTTTTTAGTTTTATAGATTATTAAATAAATATATTGATCGATGAAGAAATTCTAAATAAAAATATTTCTTTTATATCAAATACGTCAGGAATCTTTGACGAGGTTCCGACCGGTTAAATATTATAGTTTCGTGTAAATTTGTAATATTTAAAGTTTAGTTATCAGTGTTTGTGAGTAAAAGTGAGAAAAAAATTAGCAAATCTGCATATTTGATAAAAACTAGTGATTTGTTAAAATTTGAGGATTAAAAAAAAGAGAAAATATAATGATAAATGTATTAAAAATATTAATTAATTATGGTTTTAAATAAAGATAAAGAAAAATTAATAATAAAAGTATAAATTATAGGGATGAGGATGGAGAAACATGTCGTGAATGGTCTTACCGTAGTTAAAAGTTTAACATAGACCAAATCACGAGGCTTAGGTATATATACTGATATATATTAGATCTCAATTTTTAATTTTATAGACAATTTCTTAAAGATTGACAAAGCAAATCACAATGACACTATCAAATCCATCAACTTACAACAATATATTATACCGTTTTGAGAATATATGTGGCTAAGATCGATAATCCAACACCTACAAGATTCATATGGTTGAAAACAAATGAAGTAAAAAGGACGATTGTTATATATCAAGAAAAATATAGCTTGAATGGTTAAGACCAAATATTGACACATAAAAGATCACGTCAAGTACTAATTATATAAAGACCGGACTCCACATACTATAAACTTGCATTAGTACTTTAAGATAAAACATTATATACCTTGCACTCTTTACATTTTGACAAATAACAAAATTCTCATTACGTTTTCTTATGATGGTTTTTAATAAGCTAGGATAATTGATCAATTACTAGTAGTTTATTATCTAGGTCTCGAATTATCAGTTTAACATTATTTGGGAGAATGTTATTAATAGTATATAACAAACAATTATATGTATGAGAAGCGTTACAGAATCATTCTTATTATCATATATTACACTAATTTGTGGTATAAAAACGTGTATTTATTATATAATTGCGTGCGAAGGGATCTCATCCGCTTATCTGCGCGTGTTTTTTGATCTAACGACTTATAATTAATTTAATGGCTTTTTTCTCGGAGAATTAAACAAAAAGGGTAGCGACATTATTTTACAAAAAGGGCAAACGTATTAGAACCCGTATCACGCAAACATTTCAAAAACCATCACCAAAAAACGAAATCAAGCAGGCGCTGAAGTAAAATTCAAAAACCATACGATTCTATACTCTCTGAAACCCTACTACAATGGAGAAAGCAACAATTTCATCGAAAAAAGGTTGAAAAAAAACAATTAAACTTTTATAGAATGAATCTATACAACATATGATGTTGAAATACATTTTACGTGAGGTGCAATATTTGAACACTTTGATAGTTATGCATGTCTAAATACGCAGGTAAAAAGGACGAGAAAAGAACAAAGAACAGACACGACAAGCTGATTATGACAGAGGAGAAGATGGAGAGAGGTTGTGTTAATCGTTAAAATTGTTAAAACCTAGTTATTGCGTTATTTACTTTACATTATATGCGTTGTTTTATTTGAATATGTTGTGTTAATCATATAAAACAATGTCTGTTGAGAATCTATACGATTGATTTTTTTAGCTTGCGTGAAATGTTTTACACTATTTGCTTGGATTTTAAACCACTTGCGTGATTACTCTGAAAAACTAGCATCATGAATATAACTTGCGTAATTTCAAACATATGCTTGCGTGATTAATTTTATACACTATTTGCGTGGATCTTAAACGACTTGTGTGATTTCAGTGCAAAAGTTGGCTGAGTTGAGAAAGAAAGTTATACCAGAAGGTCATAATGATGATGATGACTTTCAAACACCTTTGAAAAAGAAAAGAAAAAAGAAAAGCAACAGAAAAGGATGATAAAGAACAAAAAAAAGAAGCCTAAAACACAAAGGCAAACCAGATTTGTAGAATACACAAACAAGAACATAACAATGAGGTGCTCTATTGAAAATATTACTAATGCAATGAAGAATTTCAATGAGAATTAGAGAAAATCAATAGATGAAATTGGCTTCTCAAGTGCTTTAAATCTGACAATAAAAAATCACGCAGCTGTATTGGGCTACTGGCTGGTCAAAAACTATGACACGGTTAATCATGACCTAAATGTGGGTAGACACAAAATCAAGATAACTGCACAAAAAGTGCATGAGGTTTTTTGAATCCTTATGGGGAAAATAAAGGTAACAGAGAAGAACACACCAAGAAAGGGATCAAGCAAGTCAACTGATGACTTCAAAAACCAATTCGACAAACCAGGAGTATCAGTTACTGTCACACCCCCAAATAACCACTAACGGAATTTATACCGTTAATGTCACACCCCAACCGACGGCGGAAACGTCGGGGCATGATTAGATTGCCCAAAAGCTCATGACAACTAAATTAAGATGACAATATTGAAATAACACTATTATTAATGATCAAAGGTCATTACATAAACTTGGAATTCAACATAACATAAATGCTTAAACAATGTCTTATTAATAATTTAACTAGGTCCAAATCCCTAAGTGGAGCAACTTGGATCAAACGTTATTATTTCCTGCAACATGTATAAGATAAGGTCAACTACAAAGTTGGTGAGTAATCACATGTTTAATATGTAATATGATATATAAAATGAAAACATGCGAATTGTATCATATGATAGAATGATATGAAAGATCAACATACTAGATAAAAATGACAACATGAAAATAATGCATAAACAACCCTTAATGACAAGGATTCCCTAACCCGAAGGTTAGACTGTATGAAATAGGTCTCAAACACCCAACGCCAGAACCGGTCAAGTTGAGTGGGTTGTCAGCCAATAGATCTATCTTTGATTCCCCAGGCCTTACGTTAATGTTTATGCGATATGAAATACATGAAACACTATGAAAAACATGAAATCCCAACACATTGACATGTTATGCTAGAATGAAATCCTACACACATTCACACATATGGTCTACAATCGCATTATATGAAAATCATGAAAAATCAATAGTTGAGATAAGATACATGTTGCACCCCAAAATGTAAAACACGAAAAAGGGGCAAGGATTACTCACTTGTTAGGTTGAAGAGTTTCCAAGGAAGAACGCGAGAATGATAGTAGTAGTCCCGAAGGTCAACCTAAAGGAAAACGAGGGGACCTAGTTGAATAATGAAGCTAGGAGACTAGGGGTCCGTGGGCATTGGGGGTTTTGTTTAAAGCAATGTTATTTATTTGGCAAAAATTATATAGTGTATTTATGAGTTAAGTAAATTTCTATGGCATAAATGAGATGTGTGTTAATATTCTTTAATTATTTGATTAACTCAAGGTGTTTATATAATAAGTTTGAATTAGGTTACGACATTAACTAATGATAATAAATAATAATAATAATAATAATAATAATAATAATAATAATAATTATAATAAATGTTGT
Source organism: Deinandra increscens subsp. villosa (assembly GCA_039602395.1). Classification (NCBI taxonomy): domain Eukaryota; kingdom Viridiplantae; phylum Streptophyta; class Magnoliopsida; order Asterales; family Asteraceae; genus Deinandra; species Deinandra increscens. The sequence goes on from JBCNJP010004118.1 coordinate 62,341, forward strand.
CACAATAACTACTAATCAATTATTTGAACAATTCCTAAATGTTGATGTAATATGTATTGAAAATTAATAATAATATTAATTAACAATAATGATAATAAAAATAATTAATAATTAACATAATAATACAATTACAATCGTCTAAGCAAAATCTTAAAGGGGTTTTGTATAAGGTGATAGTGAATTGATTAATAATGCGAGAATGAACGACTCGTAAAAACAATATATGAAGTTTGAATTATATTTAGAGTATAATGTTATAACTACTACAAAGTAATGATATATACACACTAATTGTAAAGAAATTTTATAACAAGATTTAATGGTTTAGGGAACCATCATAAATTTATTATGATTTGTAGTTAACATTCTAAGGAATAAATAATTCCATCATGTGATATATATATAGATATATAGATACAATCTCTTTTTAATTATATATATATATATATTTAGAAGATGATGATAAGTAATGGACAAAATAATTATGAATATATTCTAATTGTAACATTTGTGATTTAGAATAGAGATAATTGATATTGGAATGCTTAGATTAAACTAATTAGGTTACAATTTAAGTTTTCACAAAAATCCCCAAATCACGAAGAACCCTAAAATTGACTCATGAAATAAAGCGATAAAACCTAAAATTAACAGAGGGGTTTTGTAGATAGCGAAAAACTAGGTGGAATGGACTACTTACTTGGTCAATTTGACGGAGAATTGAGCCCGGAATCGCACGAACAAGTTTGGAGCCCTAGAAATTGGGGGTTTTTGATTGCCTTTATGAAAATCGAAATTGAAGGAGGGTTTTTGATGGTGACGAGGTTTAACACAGGTTTACGACCTCAATTTATAGTAAATGAGGTCGGAGATTGGTCAATTGAAAGCTTTAAAAATTGTTTTAATGGAGGTTTTTATGAATTTGGAGGTTTTGAGTGGAAATCATTGATTGTAAACGGTTTTGAGTGATTATGGTGTCATTAGAATCGGAATTAAATTCTGGACATGAATGTGTAATCAATTTTTGGTATTAATTGGAGGAAAAACGGACTTGAATGGTGATAATGGGACAGTTCGCGAACGAAAAAAAAAAGAACAGAGAGAAAGGAGAAGCGCGTGGAGGAAGGAGGGGGGAAGAGGAAATCACGCGCTGATTTAGCATAATAACATTCGAGTCGAATGTTATTCACGAAATCGGAGTTGGTCCAGTGGTAAGTGTTGCGAGTTTGAAAGGGGAGGTCGCAGGTTCGAACCCTTCGACCCTCATTTTCCTGTTTCTATTTTTGTTTATTTATTCTAGATTAAATACAAGACACAATTAAATCCCACAATTTATGTTTATAACACGGTCTTTCTCATGGCTTTAATTACGAGTCATTTAAGAACATAAAATATAAAAAAATATTTTTATAAAAATTATTTTCGAAGTTTATCGAAATTACATAAATAGTCCAAACCTTCAATATTTATAAATTTTAACCCAAAACTTTTGTACAACTATAATTTGTGTTTCAATTGCGTGCGTAACTAGTATTGCCCACATTTGCCACACATATATAGCATACTCAAGCATCGGTCTAATTTATATAAATTGAAATATTGAAATATTAAAATACGAATTGAAATCAAAGCACAATATATTAAAATAATCATAAACTACATGTTGAAACACCAAATGAAATGGAATGAACTTCTTTATTGAATGGATCATGGAATACAAGTCGGGTACAACGAAATGGATAGACCATGGATGTTACAGTTAAGGGGTGCGAGCAAACCAGGACCACAACCATTAGTTACAAATACTAAACGAATCAGAGTAAAGTCCAAATGTTCATAATAAAAACAGTTTAAAAGTACGCAGCGGAATAAAAACATAAGTATCTTAGCACTAACCACGTGCTTTAATTACAGAACATAAATAGTTGTTTAATTCCCAATTTAAGTTTAAAACAAAGTTAAGTAACTTCAAGCGCCATGCCAACCTCCAGTGGATACTCCTCAACGATCTGCAAAAGTGAAAACCACACAAGTGTCAACCTAACGGTTGGTGAGTTCACGGTGGGCATGTCATGCATTGGCCCGGTCTCATAAGCGTATGTATCAACATATAATAAGTATTAGTTTTGCAAATATTGCCAAGTGTTGAATTATCGAATATGCACTAGTTAAGTAAAAGTTAAAGCGGTCAACCGATATCGCGGGTAGCTAATCCGGTTTCCATGCACTAAGGAAGTTCGTACCAAAGCTGACGTAACAAAGTTCGGCATTTGCCGATGGTTGGTGCCTCCAGTTGTGTTCCTCTTGGGACCCACAACTAAAACAGGCTGATATTGTACTCCGTTCGGCCTCCAACCGATTGGCTACACATTTGTGTACCGCGGAGCAGGGTTGTCAACCCTTAGTAGATCTACCCAACATCCCCTCGCTTCGCGAATTAATGGTACTAAATTGTTGAGGACTTTTCAGTTTTAAGGCATCCTTAGAAATCATGTGATATCATTTGGTTTAGACTTTAACCTACACTAGTCATATTAAAATGTTTATTCTGGATTTCATTTGAAATCCTAAAAAGAGTTTAAGTGTCAAAATGGTTGTTCCGGATTTCCTTTGAAATCCCAAGTGTTATCGAGTAGTTGGTTGTGGATTTCATTGGAAATCCCAAGGATGGACAGTTGCAAGTGCTTCCCATAAAACACTCCAACTTCCATAACAGATATCCCATTTGGCGATACCTCAAAATGTCAGCGTTGTTTTTCCGTTTAGTATATTCGTTGTGACCCAAACGGGCTCACGATTAAAGGTTTGTGAAACTCACCTTAGGTTGCTCAGCTACACTTGCTAATTAATCCAAGTATTGCTTAACGAAGACCTATGAACACGTTTAGGTCTTAAGTATTAGTTTTGTGTCTAATCTTTAACTTAACGTCGCTATGGCCCATAACATAGCACGTTGGAACTACGACTCGACATACCGACACACGACACCGATGGTTGATCATAAACAAGGGTTCACATAAATCAGAAATCAAACATGTTTCATCATAGCATAATCATGTAAGTTATGGCATAACATTCAAGTAAATTGCACAAGTTTGGGTTTAGGTCTGGTCACAGTTTCGCTAGTATAGATTCGCTAGGCAGTTTCGCCGTGTGCACGGGCAGTACTTTCGCTGGGCAATACCCGATGACACAGTTTCGCTAGGCTAGTTTCGCTCGAAACTGTTGGCACAGTTTCGCTAGCCTAGTTTCACCCGAAACTGGTTTGAACTTTCGTTCAGGGAATTTCGCTTGATAGTTTCGTTCGGACAGGTCTGGTTGGTTTACCCGGCGACACTACAGTTTTGCTCCATAGTGTCGCTGGATGAAGATATACATAATTTCGCTAAGTAATTTCGCCCAGAGAACGGTACAGTTTCGCTCGTCGCGAAAAACACGTAAATCAGCCTAAAAATCAATCTAACAGCTTCCATATTTCATGTAATTCAATATCTAGCATGCATAATCATTTACCAACATCACAGAAGCGAGTTTAACACCTTAAACATGGATTTTTATCATCAAACCACCAAAAATGCATTTTAAACCTAAAATGACCTAATCTAGCATAAACCTTCATTATGGTTTGATTTCACACGTAAAGTTACTGACTTTATGATAGATCTAGCATCCCTAAGCATCATATCAGAAGATCAAGTGATTCTATGAAGATCTAAGCATGCTTTTTAAGAAAACACATAGAATAAGGCATAGAAATGGTTTTTGGGACTCACGGTTCGATCTCCAAGCTCAATGGATGATGGTTCGGGGCTGAGATCTCGATGGCTCGGTGTGATTCTCGGCTGACCAGATTTCCAGGAGAAAAGATGGAGATTGTGTCTGTTTTGTGTAAAAGAGGCAAATGGGAGAAACTAGGGTTTATTAAGATATTATATATCAGGGCCTAGTTTCGCTGGCAGTTTCGCTGGCCAGGCGAAACTGGCTCTGATCTCATGCAATCCGAACAGCTTGGCTAGCTACCGGGCGAATCTGTAGTTTCGCTCGGTAGTTTCGCCGGCAACCAAAAACATACAATTTGTCACATAATCAAGAATTTACAATTTGTCATGCTATTAATAATATTAAATCATACGTTCAAATCACATTGCACGTAATGACAATAAATAAATGAACACATAACACATATGGACGGGTTCGATGATCAACCAAAGGACGTGGACGTATTCGGCCTAGTTAAGCATTAGTTACTAAGTTAACACTTATAATGCAACTAACGGAGATTGTCTAACGGAAGTTAACCTTGGAATTCTCGGGTGTCACATCATTCCCTTGAAATTGGAATTTTCGTCCCGAAAATTATTCTTGCGTTGTAGCGTTCGCAGCCTCGGCTGTCGTCGCTAGGGAAAGAAAGCAAAAGTTTTAGGGTCGCCACATCCTCCTCCTGTTTAAGGAATTTTGGTCCCCAAAATTTAAATCATACCTTGAGTTTCTGTGGACGTTTGCTCGAACAAGTGAGGATACTTTTTCTTCATTTGATCCTCTCGTTCCCAAGTATATTCAGGTCCACGCTTTGAGTTCCATCGAACCTTTACGATCGGAATCTTGCTACGTTTGAGGGTTTTCTCCTCGCGTCCCATGATTTCTACCGGTTGCTCAATAAATCTCAGATGTTCATCAATTTCCAATTCCTCCAAAGGAATTATTTCAATGTCTTCAGCCAGACATTTCTTTAGGTTAGAGACGTGAAACACGTTGTGAACTCCATCGAGTTCGGCAGGGAGTCGTAATCGATAGGCCACCGGGCCTACTTCCCCAATGATTTCGAATGGTCCGATATAGCGAGGATTCAACTTTCCACGCCTTCCGAAGCGTATCACTCCTTTCCAGGGGGATACCTTCAATAGTACCTTGTCTCCTACTTCGAACTTCAAAGGTTTACGGCGTTTGTCGGCATAGCTCTTTTGTCTATCGCGTGCTGCGGCTATCCGCTTTCTGATTTGAATGATCCGTTCAGTTGTATCATGAATGATTTCTGGTCCGGTGAGTCCTTTCTCACCCGTTTCGGCCCAACACACGGGCGATCTACATTTTCTGCCATAAAGAGCTTCAAAAGGTGCTGCACCAATGCTCGTATGATAACTGTTGTTGTAGGAGAACTCCACCAACGGAAGGTGAGCCTCCCAGTCTTTACCGAAGTCGAGAACGCAAGCTCGGAGCATGTCTTCTAAAGTCTGAATAGTTCGTTCCGTCTGACCATCGGTCTGCGGGTGATAGGCTGTACTCATATCTAGTCTGGTTCCCAGTGCTTCTTGCATAGATTGCCACAGTCGGGAAGTAAATCGGGGATCTCGATCGGAGATAATAGTCTTAGGCACACCATGTCGTGCCACAATTCGGTCAATATACAACTTTGTTAACTTATCCATGTTATCATTTTCCCTCATTGGAATAAAGTGTGCAGATTTGGTTAGTCGATCAATGATAACCCAAATCGCATCCGGTCGATTTGATCGATATGGTAGTCCCGTTACGAAATCCATGGAGATATCCTCCCATTTCCATTCTGGGATCTTTGGTTGTTGCAATAATCCAGAAGGCTTTTGGTACTCGATCTTAACTCTTGAGCATGTTAAACACTTAGCCACATATCGCGCAATGTCGGCTTTCATATTCGGCCACCAATACAAGTTCTTCAAATCTTGGTACATTTTGTCCGATCCAGGGTGCACCGAATATCTTGACTTGTGAGCCTCATCCATCACGAGCTCACGGAGATTTCCAAGTAAAGGAACCCAAATCCTGTCATTGTAGTATCTAAGTCCGTCGGACTTAATTTCAGATTTACCATCTACCCCTCGCAGTGCTTCGGCTTCGAAGTTTTCTTCTTTCAAGGCTTCTCGTTGGGCATCGCGGATCCGATCCGGCAATCCCGTGTGAATGGTAAGTTGCAGCGCTCGTACTCGTCGAGGCTTTTCGTATTCTTTTCGGCTTAAGGCGTCAGCCACAACATTGGCTTTTCCCGGGTGGTACTTGATCGCTAAGTCATAGTCGTTTAGTAATTCGACCCACCGTCGTTGTCGCATGTTGAGATCCTTCTGATCAAAGATGTGTTGTAAGCTTTTGTGGTCGGTAAATATTGTGCACTTTGTTCCGTAGAGGTAATGTCTCCAAATCTTGAGTGCATGAACAACGGCTCCTAATTCCAAATCATGTGTTGTATAATTCTTTTCAGTATCCTTCAGTTGCCTGGACCCGTAGGCAATCACTTTGTCTCGCTGCATCAACACGCAACCGAGTCCTTGAATGGATGCATCACAGTAAACTACAAAGTCGTCAACCCCATCGGGTAACGCGAGAATCGGAGCTGAACATAACATATCTTTAAGAGTTTGAAACGCGTGTTCTTCTTTTTTACCCCATCTATATTGCACTCCTTTGTGCGTTAAAGCTGTTAAGGGTTGAGCCAATTGCGAGAAACCCTTAATGAACCTTCGGTAATATCCGGCAAGTCCCAAAAATTGTCGGATTTCGGTCGGCGCTCTAGGAGTAGACCAATTCTTAATAGCTTCCACTTTAGCTGGGTCGACACGAATTCCATTCTTATTAACAATGTGTCCAAGAAACTGGACTTCGCGAATCCAAAAGTCGCACTTTGAAAACTTAGCGTAAAGCTGTTCCTTGCGGAGTAATTCCAAGATAAGTCGTAAGTGACCCTCATGTTCTTCCTTTGTCTTGGCGTAGATCAAAATATTATCAATGAAAACTATCACAAACTTATCGAGATACGACTTGCACACTCGATTCATCAGATCCATAAATACAGCAGGTGCATTAGTTAGCCCAAACGGCATAACTAAAAACTCGTAGTGACCATACCGAGTTCTGAAAGCAGTCTTGGGGACATCCTCATCGCGAACACGAAGTTGGTGATATCCAGACCGTAGATCAATCTTTGAAAAGTAGCTCGAACCTTGTAGTTGGTCGAAAAGATCGTCGATTCGAGGAAGTGGATACCGATTCTTGATCGTGACCTTGTTAAGCTCTCGATAGTCAATACACATTCGGAACGTTCCATCTTTCTTCTTAACAAACAATACCGGTGCTCCCCATGGAGACGAACTTGGACGAATGAATCCTTTGTCGAGTAGCTCTTGAAGTTGTGCGGAGAGTTCGTTGAGTTCGCTTACCGCCAAACGGTAAGGTGCGCGTGCAATCGGAGCGGCTCCTGGAGCTAAGTCGATTCCAAACTCTACTTGTCGAAATGGAGGCAAACCAGGCAAATCTTCAGGAAATACATCTTGGAAGTCGCGGACTATCGGGTAATCGTCGATTCTGCGCTCGGGAAGTGTCGTGTCGGTGGCGTTTGCAAGAATCGCGAAGTGTCCTTTGCGAAGGCACTTTTGGGCTTTAAGAAATGAGATAATACCGGTGACTGATCCACCTTTTTCACCTTGAACTGTTAACACTTCACCTTCTTTGAGTGGAATACAAACCACTTTTTCTTGACATAAAATTTCAGCTCGGTTTTCAGATAACCAATCCATTCCTACTATGACGTCAAAACTACCAATCGGGAAAGGCATGAGATTGATTCCTAACGTACGGCCAGCTAGTTCTAACTTACAGTCCCTAACTATCTGAGTCGTATCATGAAGTTTACCATTCGCTAACTCTACCACATACTTAGCATCTAAGTCAATCGGTTTAGCATTAATTAGCTTAGCAAACTTAGTGGAAATAAAACTTCTTTCAGCACCAGAATCAAACAATACAGTAGCAAAGAAACCATTAAGGATGAATTTACCGTTAATCACGTTGGCATCGTTGCGAGCTTCACCCTGACCCATGACAAAAGCTCTTCCTCTGCCATTTCCACCGTCATTACCATTCCCACCATTGTTTCCTTGATTACCATTCCCCTGTCTTCTCAACTGTGGGCAGTCCCTTTTAATGTGGCCTTGAGCACCACATTCATAGCAGCCACGGGTTCCACCATTGTTGTTGTTCTGATTGTTTCCTTGCCCGTTGCGGTTGTTTCCGTTTCCCCTGTTGTTGTTTGCCCCTTGATTCTGACCGTTGTTGTTTAACTTTTGCAAGTTGGTCCAGCAGTTGTTGGCTTCATGACCCAGTTTTCCGCATCTTCCACACTCCAAACCCTTACTACACATACCACTGTGGTGTATCCCGCACTTGTTACAAAACGGAGCTTTTCCCTTGTAGTTTCCATTCCCGCCTTGGCGGTTGTTACTTCCACTGTTGCTGCCATTGTTGAAATTGGACCTGGTGTTGTCTGGGCGCTTGTTCTGATATTGGGAGTTAGAGGATCTCCCAGATTGATTTCCGACAGTTTGATTTTTCACAGAAGTTGCTGGGGCTTCTTCTTCAGCCTTACGCTTGCCACTTAAGGCAGTCTTTGTAGTAGCTTTTGCGGGTAGGGTACCCCTCTCGATCTCCTGATCAGTAAGCTTGTGAGCCAAACGGATGGCTTGCTGCACAGTTGTAGGGTTGCTGGCGGTCACCAAGCTCTTGATTTGGGGTGCGAGACCCTCCAGATAACGCTCAATGCGCTTGAACTCAGCATCGACCATCGTTGGGCACAGTACCGCATATTCGTGGTAACGCGCAGTGTACTCTTCAACCTCAGATCCAGACATCTTGGAGTTCAGAAATTCTCCTTCCAACTTCTTGACTTGATCTCGAGGGCAATACTCCTCCATAACTAGTTCCTTAAACGCTTCCGAATCCATGTTGTTAGCCGCATTTACCCCAATCATCTGAATTTCAGCGTTCCACCAGGAGAGAGCAGCTCCTTCGAAGGTACCAGTCGCAAATTTCACCTTGTTCTCAGCCGGGCAGTTGCACATAGAGAAGACCTTCTCAGACTTCTCGATCCACCTGAGGAGTCCTACCGCTCCTTCCTCGCCGGAAAATGTCATCGGCTTACAGTCCATGAAAGACTTAAACGTACAGTGATGGATGTTTCCTGATGCAATTAATAGTTCGGGTTTCAAATTTAAACAGGTCAAAATAAATTCGCTTTGTGCCTTAACCGACATAATAATTACCCTGTGCGGCGTACGCAGCTTGGACGGCTGCCACCGCGACTTGCACGTGTTCGTTAATCATAGCTTGCAGTTGTGCAGGCGTCATGTTAATGTTGCTCCTTCCGTGTCCTCTTCCAGACATTTTGCTGAACAGTTAAAGTAGCCAGTGTTCAGTCACAGTTATACGCTATACATATCCCATAATATGTATATTAACCATTTCCCGTCATCCCACTATTAGTCCAGAAAAATTTTGTGCAAAATCGAGGCGTCGTCGAAGAACGTCGTGAGTCGTAAGTAGCTATCGTCGAGAGTCGGCTTTCCCATAAAAGTCACCGTCGGCGTAGTCATGGTAGTAGAAATCAGGATGTAGCGTGTAGCATCGTTTCGTTGTCGCTTTCCCCCGGAATAGTGCGCGTATTAGCGTTCGCATTTCGTATTCTTGTGTGAAAATTTTCCCTAAGGTTTTTCCGTTAGACTACCTAGACACGGTCTATATATTTATATGTATATATACATATGAAGTATTTACTTACACAGCAAAGCGAGTATCCCAGGTTGGCACGAAAAAAATTTTGTTTTGGGAATTTGTTTGTTCGTTTGTAACTAAGGTTTCAAGTTGCAGTTTCCAAATCGTTTTCAAAATTGATTCCAGTTCTCTGCAACTTATGGCTCTGATACCAATTTGTCACACCCCCAAATAACCACTAACGGAATTTATACCGTTAAGGGGTGCGAGCAAACCAGGACCACAACCATTAGTTACAAATACTAAACGAATCAGAGTAAAGTCCAAATGTTCATAATAAAAACAGTTTAAAAGTACGCAGCGGAATAAAAACATAAGTATCTTAGCACTAACCACGTGCTTTAATTACAGAACATAAATAGTTGTTTAATTCCCAATTTAAGTTTAAAACAAAGTTAAGTAACTTCAAGCGCCATGCCAACCTCCAGTGGATACTCCTCAACGATCTGCAAAAGTGGAAACCACACAAGTGTCAACCTAACGGTTGGTGAGTTCACGGTGGGCATGTCATGCATTGGCCCGGTCTCATAAGCGTATGTATCAACATATAATAAGTATTAGTTTTGCAAATATTGCCAAGTGTTGAATTATCGAATATGCACTAGTTAAGTAAAAGTTAAAGCGGTCAACCGATATCGCGGGTAGCTAATCCGGTTTCCATGCACTAAGGAAGTTCGTACCAAAGCTGACGTAACAGAGTTCGGCATTTGCCGATGGTTGGTGCCTCCAGTTGTGTTCCTCTTGGGACCCACAACTAAAACAGGCTGATATTGTACTCCGTTCGGCCTCCAACCGATTGGCTACACATTTGTGTACCGCGGAGCAGGGTTGTCAACCCTTAGTAGATCTACCCAACATCCCCTCGCTTCGCGAATTAATGGTACTAAATTGTTGAGGACTTTTCAGTTTTAAGGCATCCTTAGAAATCATGTGATATCATTTGGTTTAGACTTTAACCTACACTAGTCATATTAAAATGTTTATTCTGGATTTCATTTGATATCCTAAAAAGAGTTTATGTGTCAAAATGGTTGTTCCGGATTTCCTTTGAAATCCCAAGTGTTATCGAGTAGTTGGTTGTGGATTTCATTGGAAATCCCAAGGATGGACAGTTGCAAGTGCTTCCCATAAAACACTCCAACTTCCATAACAGATATCCCATTTGGCGATACCTCAAAATGTCAGCGTTGTTTTTCCGTTTAGTATATTCGTTGTGACCCAAACGGGCTCACGATTAAAGGTTTGTGAAACTCACCTTAGGTTGCTCAGCTACACTTGCTAATTAATCCAAGTATTGCTTAACGAAGACCTATGAACACGTTTAGGTCTTAAGTATTAGTTTTGTGTCTAATCTTTAACTTAACGTCGCTATGGCCCATAACATAGAACGTTGGAACTACGACTCGACATACCGACACACGACACCGATGGTTGATCATAAACAAGGGTTCACATAAATCAGAAATCAAACATGTTTCATCATAGCATAATCATGTAAGTTATGGCATAACATTCAAGTAAATTGCACAAGTTTGGGTTTAGGTCTGGTCACAGTTTCGCTAGTATAGATTCGCTAGGCAGTTTCGCTGTGTGCACGGGCAGTACTTTCGCTGGGCAATACCCGATGACACAGTTTCGCTAGGCTAGTTTCGCTCGAAACTGTTGGCACAGTTTCGCTAGCCTAGTTTCACCCGAAACTGGTTTGAACTTTCGTTCAGGGAATTTCGCTTGATAGTTTCGTTCGGACAGGTCTGGTTGGTTTACCCGGCGACACTACAGTTTTGCTCCATAGTGTCGCTGGATGAAGATATACATAATTTCGCTAAGTAATTTCGCCCAGAGAACGGTACAGTTTCGCTCGTCGCGAAAAACACGTAAATCAGCCTAAAAATCAATCTAACAGCTTCCATATTTCATGTAATTCAATATCTAGCATGCATAATCATTTACCAACATCACAGAAGCGAGTTTAACACCTTAAACATGGATTTTTATCATCAAACCACCAAAAATGCATTTTAAACCTAAAATGACCTAATCTAGCATAAACCTTCATTATGGTTTGATTTCACACGTAAAGTTACTGACTTTATGATAGATCTAGCATCCCTAAGCATCATATCAGAAGATCAAGTGATTCTATGAAGATCTAAGCATGCTTTTTAAGAAAACACATAGAATAAGGCATAGAAATGGTTTTTGGGACTCACGGTTCGATCTCCAAGCTCAATGGATGATGGTTCGGGGCTGAGATCTCGATGGCTCGGTGTGATTCTCGGCTGACCAGATTTCCAGGAGAAAAGATGGAGATTGTGTCTGTTTTGTGTAAAAGAGGCAAATGGGAGAAACTAGGGTTTATTAAGATATTATATATCAGGGCCTAGTTTCGCTGGCAGTTTCGCTGGCCAGGCGAAACTGGCTCTGATCTCATGCAATCCGAACAGCTTGGCTAGCTACCGGGCGAATCTGTAGTTTCGCTCGGAAGTTTCGCCGGCAACCAAAAACATACAATTTGTCACATAATCAAGAATTTACAATTTGTCATGCTATTAATAATATTAAATCATACGTTCAAATCACATTGCACGTAATGACAATAAATAAATGAACACATAACACATATGGACGGGTTCGATGATCAACCAAAGGACGTGGATGTATTCGGCCTAGTTAAGCATTAGTTACTAAGTTAACACTTATAATGCAACTAACGGAGATTGTCTAACGGAAGTTAACCTTGGAATTCTCGGGTGTCACAGTTACTAATGTCATTGATGTAATGAAAGACCAAACTTAAGGAGGAAGAATGTTCAAGATAAACTTCCTTGTTGTTTGGAATACAGTAACAGGCTACATCACAAAATCCACAACTGTAAATCAAAGGTTCCTGATCAGTATTGAGGATATGTCTGAAATTAAAAATATGGACTGGGGTAGTTATATGATTGATATGCTGGACATGACTATAGAAGAGTGGCATGAGGATCAATTTAATGGTCCTTTGACCTTCCTCACGGTATGTTTTACTAAAAAAGTGTATAATATGTTTATGAGAAAGCAATAGAAAATATTGTTCACTAATGTTTTTAAACACAGGTGTTGTACACACATGAATGGCAAAAAAAGCACAAGGCACCAATTCATCCACAACAAACACCATCAATACTGTACATTTGAGATAGAAATTTAGAGATGGTGCAGGAATATTTGTATGATAATGGCCCACTAACTAATGTGGAAGATCAAGATGATAAGGATGCTGATATCAGAAAAGAAAAGGATGCAGCAACATCCCTGCAAACAATGAAGACAGCTGAAGTGGTGCAAACCTCACCTCACCAAAAGTAATGAAAGCACGTGAAATGATGGAAACATCACCTCAAGTAATAAAAGAAAGTGATGTGGTGGAAATTTCAACTCAAGAGAAGAAGAATAATGAAGATCAACAACCTGTAAGTTTAAACGCATTTACAAAAAAAATCACGCATGTATTAATTAAAAATCACGCATGTTAGTAGGAAGTTTCACCCAGAGTGTTATAGACTACTACATCACACCCACCCAAAAAGATACACAGACAGAAGAGAATGTAAGTTTTCATCCATATTGTAAATTGAGAAAATCACGCATGCTTTAAAAACAAATAACGCACCCTATATAAAAATCACGCATGTGTTTCCTACTAAATAACGCAAATATATTACCATCTCAAAATAGGAGTGGATGACATCAATGTATGAACACATGCTGGTGTTTGATAAGGTTGTGGCTGACATAACAAGTTTGATAGAAGATAGAAGAATAAAGCACGGTGAAAGATACACCTATATTGAAAAATATGAAGAGTGGAAGCAAAAATTGCAAAGTCTATCGCAAAGTCTAGAAGGTATAACAGTTGAAACTAATCCAGAGATATTAGAAGTCAACATAGCAGAGGAAGAAAACGAGGGTGGTGATGAAGAAAATGATGAGGTTGATACTGATGTTGAAAATGAAGAGAAAGGTAAAAATGGAAACACCTTCAAACAATAACGCAAATATGAAATATAGTAACGCAATAAGCATTTCCTATAAAAATAACCATTTGAATGTAAAAAAATAGAAGGGCAGAAGGATGATGAAAATAATGATGCTGGAGATGTTAAACCTGAAGATGGTGGAATTCAAACTGAACAGAAAGGTAAAAATGGAAACACCTTCCATAATAACGCAATTGCTAACTATAATAACGCAAATGACCATTTCAATGAAAAAAAACAGAAGGAGAGAAAGAATATGATGAGGAAGCAAATGAGCAAGTACATGTGATACATCTGGAGGAGCAGATAGAACACACTGAAACAACCCAAGGTAATAACGCATGTTAATAATCTGTCTAACAAACTGAACAGAAAGGTAAAAATGGAAAACACTTTCCTGAACAACGCAATTGCTAACTATAATAACGCAAATGACAATTTCAATGTAAAAAAATGAGAAAAAGAAGATGATGAGGAAGCAAATGAGCAAGTAGATGTGACACATCTAGAGGAGCAGATAGAAAAAACTGAAACAAACCAAGGTAATATCGCATGTTAACAATCTTTCTAACAATTTGATATCTAATTTTATTTTTTTTTTAAAACAAAGAAGGTAACAAAGATGTGGTTGTCAATGATGACACAATTTAGGGGGGGGGGGGGGCTCAACCTCAAGCATCACAGATAGAAGGTAATTATGAGCAATTAGATGTGACACATCTGGAGGAGCAGATAGAAAAAACTGAAACAACCCAAGGTAATAACGCATGTTAATGATCTTTCTAACAATTTGATATCTAATTTTATTTTTTTTAAACACAAAAGGTAACAAAGATGTGGTTGTCAATGATGACACAATTCAAGAGGGACTCAACCTCAAGCATCACAGATAGAAGGTAACTACGCAAATGCATATTTATTTTTCAACTTTCATAAAAATAACCCTATTGGACTTTGATAAAAAAAAACATATTCTACTAAAGAAACAAATGAAGTTATCTCTTTGATACAAACAATGCCATTCCTGCAACCACATACTGTACTGAAAGCAGAGAATCAAAACAAATAAGAAGCTACAAAGGATGCTGCTAAAAAAAAATCTAAAAAAACCGAGGAGACAAATTTGCTACAAAGTGAGGAGAAGAAGAAAGAAGAGAATGAGGAGAACCAAGGTAACTAAAAAAATTTGTATTCATTATGATATTAAATTTTGAAAATAATCACGCATAAAAACCTAAAAATGAATTAAAAAAAAATACAGAAGAGAGCAGTGAAGAGGATGAGGAAAAGAAGGATAATGATAAAACTCCTGAAAGGGTGAAAATTGATGAACAGGAAAATCAATATAGCCCAAGAACAAAAAGAAGGAGAAAGAGGGCTTTTGCACTTAGGTCCCCCTACTACAGAAAAACAGTTGAAATAACAACTAAGCTGCAAGTATTAGAAAAAATGATTGCAGATTGGATGTTCACAATGATCGAAGATGAATGTAAGAATGTATCCATGTTAAATTTATCACAAATACAAAATAAAAAAAAATTCATAACAAAATGACATGTTTTTTTTTATAACTTATGCAGATATGTTGTGTATGAATCAAACTAGGGAACAATAATGTATAAAGTTGTATTGGAAAGCTTTCATCCTGGAATCTACGTACACACATATTCTCTGGATACATATATAGAGATATTAAATGATGAAGAGCAACACAGAAAGCAGGACTAACAAATGAGGTTGTTTTGCCTATCCACATTGCTGGTACAAAAAAGAATAATAAAAAAATAACGCAACTTATATAAAAGAAATCACTCAACAACATATTTTGATTGCTGATTTAAACTTTTTTTGCAGTATGATGTACTATACATCAAGGAACGGTATGATGATGATTATAGGCAAAAAATCTTTACAGATAACCTGCAAAAACACGTAGAAAGATTAGGGATGTCTTCACTACGGAACGTGGATCTATGTTTTATTCCGATTCTAATGAGCGAACACTTCTATGTAATCTGTTTCGATATCAGAACTGGAGTTGTCAGCTTGTTAGACAACATGGTGGATCGGAAGAAGTTTGATAATAGATACCAAGGAGTCCCCCATAAAGTGGTAATTCTTTATCACGCACCATTTTCTTAAAAATAACGCATTCTTTAATTTTGTAACAAATTTTATAATTACGCATACTTTATATAATAATAAGCATTCTTTGAAAAATCACGCACCGTTCAAATAGAAAATAACGCATTTTGCCATAAATTTGCAGCTTAAATATTTGAAAGGCTAACTGCAAAGCAAAAAGCATCCTCATCATATGCTGTTCAACCATGGAAAAATCGAAAGGGTAAAAATGAAATGGAGAACAACGAGAAACTTTGTTGATTGTGGAGTATTCGCTATAAGGCATATGGAGACTTTCTTTGGTGATGTCAACTGGGAATGCAGTTTTGCTAAGGAGTCAAATCCGAATTATGTGCGAAATAAACAGTTGATTGAACTGAGAAACAAATATGTCGCAAAAATCATTCTCCCCGACACAAATAATTTGAAAGCAGACGTCGTCATCAAGGCCAAAGCCCACATGAGAATCTTCGGGGAACACATGGATACAAATGACCAAAAGAAATCGACAATTAATCTTATCAACGAGAGAGTACAAGTAGCAACTGGTTGAAAAACATTTGTTTGTATGTTTAAGATTTGGTAGATTTATCAAAACTTAGTTCTGTTATTTTCACGCATAATATACAGCGCTATTACGCATGCTATAATTGTAAAATCTTAGTATCCCGTAAAAAATGAACATAACTTCAAAAATATAGAAATTTAACTTTCTGTAATCACGTATGTTTCTTCAATTTTGACGCATGAAGAAACTAGATATAAATCAGGTTACAACAATAACGCAACGATATCTAATTAAAAACACACGTTGTGACGTAATCTACCTTCTATTTTAATTAAAAAAATTTAATTGACAAAAATGCCCCTCCGCGTCCAGAAAGAAAACGTCACGCGTTGGCCTCTCCTTCATTAGCACAGAAAAAAGCCTTTGTATTTTCACTTTCACCTATTATATATATGTATATCAGGGGTTCGGTTTAAATGATAACTTTTAAGAACTAAATCTCAACCACTAATTTTAGGTGGAGACCACTATAATTCATGGGTTTTTTTTATATATATAAACTAGTAGCTTAAAATGGCCCTCAAACCCAATTGGTTATCCTCTTCATATGTATCAGTTTTAAAAATATTCAATATATATTATATATAGTTTTAAGATATTCAATATATATTATATATTAGAGAACAAGAGTTGAAACTAGATGGCTAGGAGAAGGATTTATGTAATATAAACTTAGGTGTTTTTCTTTCTCATTTAAAAATGTACTTTTTATAAGTATTTATGGTAGGATCTTTATTCTTATTTCTTATAATTTACCTAAAAACTTGTATTTGTTAAAATTAACTCCTACTTTATAAAAACTCATACATTAGGTTCTTTTCCTTATCTCCATAGAAGGATTTGGTAAATATAAGAATTTATTTAAGAGATTGGTAAAATATAAAGATAAAAGATAAGGATAAAGATTCTGATGCAATACAAAAATGTTAGTGCATGAACCTTGTGTGGTCGATACTGTTCGAATTGACGAACAAACAGATTTGAGAATGGACAAGATCTGGGGTCCAAACCCTAGCCGAACTCCAAGTTCGGGGGTGTCCGAAGGTGGTTCGAACTCCAGGTTCGGAGCCGGTTCGGACAGGGTTCGGAGGTACCCCAGTTCGGACAGAAAGTTTAGTATAAATAGTGTTATCTTAGTATTTCTGTGTAAGTTTTTGTCCAGTCTTTGTGTTGAGAGGGGAGGTTCTGTCCAACCTCCCCCAGAGCTTAAACGTTTGTATACTCCTTCGGTCATGTAATTATTTGACACGAATCAATGACAAAACTTCCGTCTCATCCATAGAATCGATCCGTATACGGTTTTTCAAAAAAGAGTTAAAATTTAAAGATAAAGATGTGTTTAAACATCCTCCTGTGAATGCTCTTAGAGCATTCATAGCCCATTATGTATCCTTATCCTTATAATTTATATATTTATCATTACTTTTTCTCTTTCTTCTAATCATAACCACAATTAAACGATACTTTTTATATCTTTATCATTTGTAGGGCTATATATTTTAGAGGCATGAACATTAGTTATGGGCTTAGTTGTTAATGGGCTTTTGGGCTTATCTAGTGGGTTTTTACTTTGTTTATGATTGGGGCATGTGGGCTTATTAGTGTTTGCGATTTTGTATGGGTGCTATATAAACCCACTTGTCTTTCATTGTATGGAAGCTTTTCAATACACTAATCAAGTTTACGATTTCTTGGTGTTTTCTCATTTACGATCAGCTTCCTTTAGTAGCATTTATCATTCAAGACTTCATCTTTACACGAGATTTAGTCTATTCTTCTACTATTGTTCTTGAATCAAGCTTGTACGAGGTTTCCGCACTCGTATTAGTTTAGATATCGTGTTGTTTGGTTAAATTTCGGACCTACAATTGGTATCAGAGCCAAGAATCTTCGATTCGAGGCTCTCACGATATTGTTTCAAGAGTATTTCTGGGTTTTTGTTCGAGATTTAGAGGTTTCGAGAGGTTTTTGGGTGTTTCCGACTGTTGCTGCTGCTGTTTTTCGAGAAATCCGGGTTTCTTCGGTGTTTACGATCATTGTTTAGTTGAAGATTGCTAGTTTACGACCTTGCAAAAGGTGTTTACGAGTGTTCTATCGACTGTACTTGAGTTTACGATTTTGTTTAATCGTAAAAGGGGTGTTTACGAGTTGCTTTAATCGGAAACTGTGTTTACGATCAACGGGGTCGTAATCAGGACTCGTAAACGGTGTTCACGATTATTTTGAGGCGGTTAGTGTTTACGTCTGCCACGTATCATCGTGAATTGTGTTCCCGATCGTAATCAAGGTGATTGGATCGTAATCAAGAGTATTGGATCGTAATCACGTTTGTTGGATCGTAATCAGTGTTTGTTGGACATTTGGACTTTAGGTTAAGTTACCCAAGCTATTGAAATGGATTTTGAGCCGAGCATGTACCAGAAACTGGATTTCGAGATCGGATCTATAACTCGTCCGCCAAGACTAACTTCAGCGGATAATTTCTTAGAGTGGAAGTACAGATTCGAAAATCATTTGAAGAGTGTGGATCTGAGACTATGGAGGGCAGTTCTCAATGGACCGTACACGCCTACTCACACAACGGGAGCAAATGCCGGAAAGGAGAAGAAAGAGGAGGAATATGATGATGATGACTGGGAGAGGTGCAACAAGGCTGAGAGGGCTTTTGCAATAATGAATATGGCCCTAACTCCAGACATCGCTCAAGGGTTCAAGCACTGCAAAACAGCAAAGCAACTGTGGAACGCTTTGATTGTTGCTTATGAAGGAAATCCGGATATTAAGGCTAGTAGGAAGCAGATGTTGAAGCAGAAGTTTAACTTGTTCAACCATATCCAGGGTGAATCTTTTGAGGCTCAAGTTCAGAGGTATGTGTCCTTGATGGCAGAGATGTCCAGTTATGGTGTGGAGCCGGACACTGAAGACAAGAATTTGAAGTTGCTAAACAGTCTGCCTAAATCTTGGAACACCAACATATCCATCATCAAAGACAACAATAGACTGACTGAAGTGACTTTAGATGAACTAATTAACAAACTGAAGTCAAAGATGATAGATGATAAGCAGAGAGAGCTAAACCACATAAGCTCATTAAGTTTGGCAGGGAAATTGAATCAGGCTCTGTTATCTGAAGAAGTTGAAGGTAAGCATGAAGGAAAAGCTTCGGGAAGTGGATCAAGTTCAGTTTCAATGGGTAATGCATTTGTGGCACAGCCTCAAGGAAGTTCAAGCGGAGGTGTCAACTCTGGTGATGTCAATGATCCTAACTTTGCCCTTGGAATGGGTTTCATGAACAGCTATCATGCCCTTGTGGCCGGGAATCTTGTACCTTCTGATATGGTGGCTGGTGATCTTAATCAGATAAATCCTGAGGACGTGGAGATGCTAGATGTCTCTTGGCAAATGGCCATGGCTGTATTCAGAGCCAAGAAATTTATGGCCAAAACTGGAAGGAACGTCTGGAAGGATCAGGATAAAATCAGAATGGGGTTTGACAAGTCGAAGCTGAGGTGCTACAATTGTGATGAGTATGGTCACTTTGCCAGGGAATGCACGAAGCCAAAGAAAGAGAGGGTTGAAGAGAAGAAGGCAGCTGAGGTAAAAGGTAAAGGAGAAGACAAGGCATTGGTGGTTCAGGGAGGTGGAGGTTATGACTGGACCCCCCAGCTGAGGGAACTGACCCCCCAGATGAAGGATCTTAGTTTGTCACATGCTTTGATTGCTACTGCAGAAGAGGATGATGAAGAAAATCATGCATTTGTGGTCACTGATGAGGAAAAGCCTGAGGAGACTGAGATAGAAGACAAGGAAGCGTACGTTGCTGATGCTGAGAACCTCAAGGTATGTTCTGATCCCACTTGTGCTCGTATTATACCTGGTCTTAGACAAGTCTGTAAGAATTATCAACTAGAATTGTTTGAGATCAAGTGTGAGAGGAGTTCATTTAAGGGTAGATGGATAAAAGGTGAGGAAAAGATTAAGGCACAAAAGCTAGATATTGTTAAGTACCAACAGATAGCAACTGAACAATCTATCCTGTATGATAATGCTAAATTAGAAATAGCTGACCTTAGAAAGCAGGTAGATGAATTGACACATAAGAACAATGAGATGCAGGTTCAGTTAGATGTGAATAAATTAAGAAACAAAAGAATGCTTCAGGCAGGTAAAGAACTATCTCAGGCTATCACTTGTGGTCAAGTAGGGAAACATACGCCAGGATTTGGGTCGGAAAAGTCTGACAAGTCCGTGGCCGCAAATGTTGTAATTCCCCCACCTATCCCTAGAGATATTATAGGAGTGCTCTATGAGGAGGATCAGGTAGACAGAACTAAGTCAGGTTATCATGAAGCAGGTCCTCCTATAGATAGTATGTTGGTAGGTGTGACCCCTATGACAGAAAAGGAGTTAGAAAGAGAGAGACTTGGAATATATGGGATGAGTAGTCAGAACAAGGTAGATGAACACAGGAATGAACCAGGTCCTTCCCAGGAATCATTAAACAATAATGTTAGTTCTACTAATGTTTTTGTTACATGTGCAGATGGTATAGGGATTGAAGATGTATCTGGGGAGGATGCTGAATGCTTGAGAGTCAATGAGTGTCATGAGTCTAGTTGTTCTGTTTTTAGTTTACCTAAGGATGACGTTCTGGCATCTGTGTCAGAACTTGAAACATCCAAGTCCAATCAAATTGTCTTGTTAAAACATGTTTCTAATCCTAATGAAGTCGTTAGTTCTTTTAAAATGCGTGTTCCTAACACAAAGATTGGCCGTCAGTCTAAGCCCAATGATTTTGTTCCGTATCCCCAGGTTGTGTCAACTTATAATAGAACTGATAAATCAAAATCTGAACAATTTTGTTTAATAACACAACCTGAAAAACATTCAAAACGTGTGATACACAAATGGGATGATCAACCGGAATGGAAGTCGTCTTACCCAAGACGCTCATACTTGTGTAGCAACGTCAATGGGCCTAGACAAATGAATTGTTTTCAATGTGGTCAACCAGGTCATTTTGCTGCTAACTGTATGAACAGACCCTATGAGCCATATTATCCGCAGAACAAGCGGACAAATATGCTTGAGAAAATGATGAGGGGTGAGAACAGAACTCAAAAGCAGCAAGCTTCGTCACAGGGGAAGCAGAGTTCTGAACCAATGAAGACTCAAAAGTCTAAGGTTCTAAACACAAAAGCCCCAGTGACAAAGCCTGTCAATGAAAGGAGAGATGTGGGCCAAACTTCAAAACCTGCTCATGCAGCTAAAGAAGTTTACAACAGACCTAACAAAGTTAAAACAAAGCCTTTTGAGAAACAAGTGCCAAAAGTTAATCAGATTGCTGAACCTAAGGGTAAAGCAGTTATGGAACAACCAAAAACTGTTACTCAACCAAAACAAATGGTTTATACCAAATTAAAACTTGAGTGGACACCGGTTGTTAAAACAAAAGGTAAAAAGGCTGCATCTCCTCCAAGAAAAGCATCACCCACAAAGAACTCTGCCAGTAGTTCAAACTCACAAAAGCAACCAAATTGGAAGCCAAAAGTTAATGCTAGAATTATAAATCAACCTGAATCAAAAGCAGGAATGTCTTTCAAAATGGTTAACTACATTGACTCCAAGGGAGTGCCCAGATCTGTTATGACCTGGGTACCTGACTCTAACTGATCTCTGATTTGTGTAGGGACAGCCTAGAAGATCTGTCAACAATCTCTGGTATGTTGATAGTGGTTGCTCCCGACACATGACCGGAGATCTGTCTCTTTTGGAAGATGTAGAGGATTTCAATGGAGGTGGAGTTTCTTTTGCAGGCGGTGTGGGTGGTCGAATCAGTAAGAAAGGTGTGGTGAGGAGCGGTAATCTGTCATTTTCTGACGTTCATTATGTGGAGGAACTGTCGCACAGTTTGCTGAGTGTTTCTCAGATCTGTGACAGAGACTTTTCTGTGATGTTCAATCAAGAAGGAGTGTATTATTCTGAAGCCAGGTGTGAAGATACCCGAGGAGTGTGTACTTATGCGCACTCCAAGACGCTCAAACTCATATCTTCTCAACTTGAGCAATCCTCCTTCGTCAGAAGAAGCTTGCCTTATATCAAAACAGAATGAAAATCTTGCATTGTTGTGGCATCGTCGTCTGGGACATGCAAACATGAAGAATTTATCCAAGCTGGCTAAAGGAGAGCATGTCAGAAACCTTCCGATCACAGACTTCACTTCAGTAGAAAAGTGTGTGGCATGTGCTAAGGGGAAGCAGCACAAACTGCCACATCGTCCAAAGGTTACAAATTCTGTCTCTTCTGTGCTTCAACTCTTACATATGGATTTGTTTGGTCCTATGCAGGTACAAAGTGTCAGCAAGTTCTCATACTGCCTCGTGATAGTGGACGACTACTCGCGATTTACTTGGGTCTTTTTCTTGTCGAACAAGTACGAAACTCCGGCCCTAGTAAAGCAGTTTGTGACTCTTATTGAAAACCAGCTGGATAAAAGAGTGAAGGCAATCAGATCTGACAATGGGACAGAATTCAAGAATGCTGAGCTGAATATGTTTTGTGGTGAAAAGGGGATTGAAAGGCAGTTCAGTGCTCCTTACACTCCTCAGCAGAATGGAGTTGCCGAAAGAAGAAATAGGACACTCATCGAAGCAGCTAGAACGATGATGTGTGAAGCAAAATTACCGATCTTCTTTTGGGCAGAAGCTGTGAATACTGCTTGTTATGTTCAAAACAGAGTTCTTCTGAACAAGCGTCACGAGCAAACTCCATATCAGATCATTTATGGAGAGAAACCGAAGGTGGGTTACTTCAAGACGTTCGGGTGTCCGTGCACGGTGCTGATCCAGTCCGACGTAGGGAAATTCGAAGCGAAGGCCGATGAGTGCTATTTTGTTGGTTATTCAGCAAATAGTGCTTATCGTGTGTACAACAAGACCACGGGGGTGATCATTGAGGCATTCAATGTAGATTGGATGGAGGACAATCCTACTGATGCGGGAACTGGACCTAATTGGATCTTCGACTATGGATCATTGTTTGAGGGATTTAATTTCTCGAATGTTTTCCACAATTTGGGCGAAGAAGAAGACATTGTAGCTCCCAGTGCTGATGTAAGACCTCATGTGGATAGAGCATCAGCTGAATCTTCTCGGAATGCAACTGCTGATATTCCAGAATGTTCAGGGACACGTGATGCTCCAGTGGATTCTCAAGGCTCAGGTATGTCTGAAAATGTTGTCAATACTAATCTGCCTGTTAATGTTTCAGTGCCTGAAGTCCAAGAGAGCAGAATCAACAAGGATCATCCACTGAGTAACGTTGTTGGGCCAGTGACAGCGGGTGTCACCACAAGAAGCCGAACAGGACACATCAACTTTTGTATGTTTTCCTGTTTCATCTCCCAGATAGAACCTCCCAATGTGATGGTTGCTCTTAAAGATCCAAACTGGATGGAGGCCATGCACAATGAACTCAATCAATTTTCAAAGCTGGGAGTGTGGCGTCTTGTGAAGCGGCCAGAAGACAAGAAGGTGATTCCCACGAGATGGTTGTACAAGAACAAAAAAGATGACTCGGGGATCATTGTGAGAAACAAAGCAAGGCTGATAGTACAAGGGCACAGGCAAGTCCAGGGTATCGACTATGATGAGGTTTACGCTCCGGTGGCAAGATTGGAAGCAATTCGGATCTTTCTAGCTGTAGCTTCGTATCTCAATTTTACCGTACATCAGATGGATGTGAAGACTGCCTTCCTGTATGCAGAGATGAACGAGGAAGTCTATGTTGCTCAACCACCAGGGTTCATAGATGAAGAAAATCCGGATCACGTTTATCTGCTGGATAAGGCTTTGTACGGTTTGCATCAAGCTCCTAGAACCTGGTATGAAACGTTGTCCAATCACCTGGTGGAGAATGGATATACAAGAGGAGTCGTTGATCAAACATTGTTTAGGAAAAGGGTGGGAGAAGACATTATCATGGTGCAAGTATATGTAGATGATATTATCTACGGATCGACAAACGAAGAATTGTGCACCGAGTTTGAGGAGATCATGAAGAAAAAGTTTGAGATGAGTGACCAAGGCGAGATGAGTTTCTTTCTTGCACTTCAAGTCAAGCAGAATGATTCCGGGATTCTTATTCATCAGGAGAAGTATGTGAATGAGATTCTGGACAAATTCAAGATGCAGGATTGCAAGCCCATCGCCACTCCCATGGCATCCAGACCACTCCTGTCAGCGGATCTTAACGGGGAGTCAGTGAGTGAATTCCAGTATCGGTCGATGATTGGATCACTAATGTACTTGACAGCAAGCAGGCCAGACATCATGTATGCAGTTTGCGTGTGTGCTCGATATCAGGCTAACCCTAAACTCTCTCATTTAGCTGCTGTTAAGCGTATCTTCAGGTATCTGAAGGGCAGGCCTAGGCTTGGTCTTTGGTACCCGAAGAACACTGATTTTCAATTATATGCTTTTACTGACAGTGATTATGGAGGTAGTGACCTTGACAGGAAATCTACTACTGGAGGATGTCAGTACTTGGGAGATAGGCTCATCTCTTGGCAGAGCAAGAAGCAGCATACCGTATCCAAATCAACTGCAGAAGCTGAGTACGTGGCCGCATCTGCCGGTACTTCACAGGTAGTGTGGATCCAAAACCAGCTCACGGATTACGGTATGGAATTCGTTAACACTCCAATATTTTGTGATAATGCTGCTGCTCTTGAGATTGTGAAAAACCCTGTCCAACATTCCAAAACCAAGCACATTGATATTAAGGTACATTTTATTCGTGATTGCTTTGATCGTGAGCTGATTCAGCTACAAAAGGTAAGCTCCGATCAGAATGTTTCGGACATCTTTACAAAACCCCTTCCTCGTCCTAATTTTGAATCTTGTGTTGAAGGCCTGAAGATGATTGCCTTCGAGGAATGATCTGATCATCTATGTTTTTGTACAAAGTTTTTTTTTGGTTTTTAAATTTTACTTAAAAAAAAAATATATATATATATATATAGAAAATGACTGAAAAATTGAGTCTTGTTTCAAAAGCCTCACAAAAACAGGGGAAGAAATGGTGCTGGTTAAACTGAAAGGTTTTTATGATGTCTTTTGATAGGACCTAAATGCTTAATGACGGTTGGAGACTGACACGTGTAAGGCTGATGTGAAAGACTGCTCGAAGATGATATGTCGGTAAGCTCAACCAAAACAATGATCATCTATGTAAGTGCAGTAATCTTAAACTCTATACATGTTTAGTTTCCCATCCTAGTCTACATGGTTTAAAAAACTGAGTCCCGACAAAAATGGGTTGAGAGTGGTATTACCTAGTATTCACTCTCTCACACGCCATGCTTAATACTGTATAAGACAACACCACAAGAAAAAGAAAAAGAAAAAGAAAAAGAAAAAGAATTCAAAGAATTCAAAATTGAAAATTCTGAAAAAGAAAAAGAAAAGAAAATAAAATTATTCAGTTGGTCTTCTCTGCGTGCTTATGCGGCCGACCTGATCATCAACTGATAATGCATAAAGAAAAATCAGAAATAAGTGGTTGTCAAAAGCAGTGTTGCATGGTTCCTCAAGTTGGGGGTTTGTGAATCCTCAATAAACTCTGAGGTTGGGTAGGTTTTGCTATGGAAAATTGGGTGTGGGGACGGTTAAACATAACGGTAAATCTGTACTATAGTTAAGCACTTTACTGGATGTGAGTTTCTGTGTTTAAACCACCTGACAATTGTCTAGAGTGTCTAGTAACGGAAGCTGAAAAGGGTTCCTCAGTCAAAGACCTGTCTGAAATTATCTGTAAAAAATACCAGCACCAGGTATGTAAATATTTTAAATTTCTGAGGCAAGTTTGTGAATATTTAAATTTGGTTTTGATTTTATCTGTTTTTTTTTTTAACTGTTAAAGTTTTCATGATCATGATCGGATACTCGGGTATGATTCTGAGGGGAAGTTTTGTGAAAAATTCTCAAAGTGTTAAAATCTTAAATTTTGTGAGAATTAACAAGTTTGGGGTGAACTTGTGTGACTTTTTGAAAGATAAAGGGGCTTATTTGAAAAACTTCAAGTTTACGGTTTTAGGGAGGGGGGCAAAGTGTAAATTGGTCATTTAAATATCTCATTTCGGATTTTTTTTAACCCATTTACGATTCTCCTCTCTCTACCACCGATTACGACTCCTCCACAACAAACCCTAACCTCCGTCCTCCGCCGCCTTGCTCACCGGAAAGCTTCACCAAGCCCATTTCCGACCACCTCTTCCCAAACAAACCACACCACCACTCTCGTCTCTCATTTCCGACCAAGACCCCTCGGTTTATTGACCGTTTTCACCACTGTTTCTCGATTACCCGTTCCAAACCCTTAAATCGCAATCGGTCGAGATTTATTCTGTGTTCGAGCAATTTTCAAGGCGGTTTGTTGTCGACTTTGAGTTTAGAAGTGATTAAAGGTAGTTTTTTTATGATGAACTCGTGTTTTTGAGGTGTTTAAGTGTGTTTACGAGTTGTTGCAGGTTGGTATCCATGGCGATTTCAGTGTTTACGACTGATTTGGTGAAGAAGACGAAGTCTCGGGCGTTTACGAGTCGTGTTTACGACTCCGGTCTTTCGAATGGACCGTTTACGACTCCGGTTTATTGATATGGACCGTTTACGACCCAAGGATAACGACAAAGTGGTTTCGGGTGTTTACGATTGGGCTTCTGTCGAATTATAGCTGTTTACGACTGGATCGTTGTGATTACGATTGGGCCTTACTTTATTCATTCGTAAACCCGTATATAGGGTCGTAATCGCTCATTTTGGATCGTAAACCCGTTTTCTAAATCTTAAACTCTTAATAAATGTGAATTAAAGAAATAAACACTTAACAATTTTTAAAATCTCATTAAATGTGAACGGTTTTGAGATAAATTTGACGGTGTTTGTAAGCAGGTTATAAATTCAATTATTTTCCCGAAAAATGTTCAAATTGAAATTTTGTGAAGTTAAAAAGTAATATGTGATTATCAATTGAACACGTTAAGGGTTAATAATCATAATTGCTTACTCATGATCAAATCTGATGCATATGTCTTGTCTGTCTCAGATGGCAGGAAATGTTATTGATGAACCAATCAAGTTTGATCAGGATCACTGTATTCCAGCATTTTTGGAAAACCCACCAGAGCATCACATGGACTTATTATACTCTCTGGTGGCGGGGATGAACATCTGCAAGATCAACCATGCTTTGAGAACAAGCGTGTTGATAGATGAGATGCTAGTAAGAGAATTCTGGGGGACTGCACGGGCGAGTGCTGATAAGACGAGAATCACTGCTACAATCCAGAATCGTCAGGTTGTCATACTGGAAGATGACATTAGAAGAGGCCTGAATATCAACGATCGTGCTACCGATCCGGTTGATTACCCCAAGGAAGCCGTTCTGGCAGGTGCTCAATTACTGGGATATGAAGGCAGATTCCCGCCTATCATGAAGAAGCAGCTGCCGCACTACTGGAGGTGCCTTGCCCATTTCATGCAGAAATCTTTTCTGGGCAAGAGAACGAGCTTTGACCAGCTGAACAAGGTCCACGGCACTGCTTTCGTCGCGTTGGCCCTTGACTGGAACTACAATTTCTCGAAGATGATGCTGCTAGATTGGATCGGCAATGCTATCTTGGGTGCTCGTGAGCAGTTTCTGATGACACCAAGATTCGTGCAGATGATGGTCATGCTGAAATATCCAATGATTGAGGAAAGGATACAGAAACTGGATGTAAAGGTGATGGATGCTGGTGTTTTTGGTCTCCAGACTCAGGATAGAAGTGGCAAATACATGTATGAAGGTAGACTGGAATGGGTTAAGAGAGGTGCCTTTCCAGAGGTAGCCCGGGAACAAGTTATGGAGGATGAAGAGCCAGTAGCTGACTTGCCAGTTGTGAATGCCATGGTTGCAGAAGACCAAGACTTGACAGTAACTCCAGCTGTTAATGTACAAAATGAAGATGTCATTCCCTCAGATGAAGAAAATATAATGGATGACATCCTCACTGGCCAGGACTTAGCTGAAGATGATATTTATGGGGACTTGGAGCCACTAACCCATAAAAGATCAAGAGAAGATATGATTGGGTCATCTGGCAGTGATGATACACCTCCTGAGCTGGAGTTAAACACTGATGAAGCTTTCGTGGAAGAACCCGTCCCTGCTCGTGAACCATCTCCACGAAAGAAAACTGATCCTAGGAGCATACGGTTCAGATTCACCAAGACTAGCTCGAGTCTAATGATTGTAGAACCGACTGGACCCAGTTCTGCGGGTGCCAGTGGTCAAGAAGAATCTGTTAATGAAGCACTCCAAGAGCAACCGTCTCTCACACAGACAGAAGAGGTGCATGATCAACCTGCCCCTGTGCAGCAAGCTAGTCGGATTCTGAACGTGCAAAGCCCTGTACGTGAAGATAGGCAATTTCTGGAGGTTGATAGCACCTTCGTTGTTCCTAGTCCGGTTAGAGTGAGCCTCTCTACCGCGACAAGCCAACCACTCGCAGCTCCAGGTTTCCGCCCTTTGATGGCTGCTGAGCTTCCAGTTGATCTGAGGATTAGTGCTGATCCTCAGATTAACTTCCTGATCTCTCAGAATAGGATGAGACAAAATGAGATCAAGGCTCTCATGGAAGAAAATCAGCGTTTGAGAGAGAAGGAGGAGGCAAACAGCAAATATATGAGAGAATATGAGGTAGCTGACAAGGAAAGAATGGAATATCTCTACAATATGATAAAGGGCCTGAGAAGGAAGGTTAATGAACTGACGGAGGGTGCAGGGCCTAACAACTCTGGTGCCCCTGGTCAGAGTTCATCTCAGGGAAATCAAGCTGCTGCCATGGAGACAGACGAAGGTGATGAGAATATGGAGATGCCAGATTACGCCCGAAGTGGCAGAGTTATCTCCAAAGCCCCTGAAGGACACCAGAACTGGTTCAGAGAGTTCTTCCAAGGACCAGCTCCCATTCTATACACCATCGATGTTGGCAAAAGCTCAATTGATAAGCGTGGGAGTTGTGAGGAAATCCTATGTTGGCACTACGACATGGAGAAGAAGATCTTTGCTGTTATCCGTGACGGCTACAGTCCAGTGGAGTACTACTCTACACGTGCTCAATTCCACTCCTGGACTGAGCCTGAGATAAGGAAACTTCTGAGAGCTCCATTTATCAACAGGTGGAATGGACCAGAAGGGAATCTGATCAGAGATAATCTGCTAGGCCACATGGAGAATGATTTCAGAGATTTTGAGCTGAAGGAGGTCAGGTGGAGAGAGACCGGTACTGACCCTGTGACAGGGGAGTCGATTGGAGAAGTACGGAGGCCACCGACCAAGCGCACAAGGGTCATCAACATGTTGGATGAGATCGAGGATGGAACACTGGTAAGAAACTTTGATTGCTGGTACTACGATCCAACAACACATGAGGTGGTGGTTCTCTGTAAGCCGATGCGTCAATTCCGATTTTATGACCCGGTGGATCTTCTTCGATTTGGTGAAAGAGATATAAAGCTTCTGGCCACCCAACCCATTCTTGCAGACGAGACTGATATGGTAAATGCTGTAAGGGTTGGCATCTTCGATGGAGCAGCTAAGAAGATTGTAGAGAAGGGATGGTGGTTCAACAACGTTCAAACCTCATTCCGATTTGACTTGCTGCTGCCGTGAAGTGGTCTAATGGTTCATGCCTAGGGGAAGATTGTAGGGCTATATATTTTAGAGGCATGAACATTAGTTATGGGCTTAGTTGTTAATGGGCTTTTGGGCTTATCTAGTGGGTTTTTACTTTGTTTATGATTGGGGCATGTGGGCTTATTAGTGTTTGCGATTTTGTATGGGTGCTATATAAACCCACTTGTCTTTCATTGTATGGAAGCTTTTCAATACACTAATCAAGTTTACGATTTCTTGGTGTTTTCTCATTTACGATCAGCTTCCTTTAGTAGCATTTATCATTCAAGACTTCATCTTTACACGAGATTTAGTCTATTCTTCTACTATTGTTCTTGAATCAAGCTTGTACGAGGTTTCCGCACTCGTATTAGTTTAGATATCGTGTTGTTTGGTTAAATTTCGGACCTACATCGTTACATTTCCTCTCTTTTCAAACCTTAAATTTTACAGAATCACTAAATTTTTCCTCAAATATAGGGATTCACCAAAATTTTTATCAAATAATTATTTCTCATCTACTCACAAACACTCACAACTACACCTCAAATTTTAAAATTTACACATACACCCATTATAGGCAGGGCCGGAGCTAAGGATTTGGAGGCCCTGTTTAAACACAAATAAAAAAGGGTTCTTAATAAAGAAAAAATTAAGTAATAACAATAAACATAAAAAAATTATAGTTTTAATAGAAAATTATCAGTGTTAGTTAACTGATAATTGTGTAAATCTCCTTGCAACTTTAATAGAAAATTGATTTTTCATACTTCATATCCTCTAATTTATATATAAAATTTTAAAAATTATAGACCCCTTAAAATGTGGGTCTGTTCCATCGGATTTCCCACACATGCTCAACGCTCCTTTAATTATAGGGAATAGGTTGTAAATGTTCTAGGTATATATATATATATATATATATATAGGGTTAGGTTCAAATGAGAACTTTTTATTTTGAGAATTTTTGAGAACTAAATCTCAACCACAAATTTCAGGGGGGACCACTACAATTCATTGGAGGGGGGATACATGTAAATAAACTTGTGGCTCAAATTAGTTCTTTTTAGTTCTCAAACCAAATTGGTTCTCAAATGATCCTCTCCCTATATTTATATATATTATATATATATATAGGAAGAGTAAAATGAAAACCACTCCGAGTTGGGAAAACTTTTGAAACTCTTCAAAAACGGGGTCAAAAAGTTTTTTTTTTCATTCAATTTTTTATGATGATTTATTTAGGTTATAGGCTACCCCTAGGTGGAAAAAAAAAATCAAAAAAACGCCTCGGGGATTTTTTTAAAAAAAAAATGTCAAAAAATGGTCTTGTTACATATGTAACATTGTATATATATATATATCGGTTACATATGTAACAACTATTTTTTGAGATTTTTTTTAAAAAAAAATTGCCGGGGCGTTTTTTTGTTTTTTTCCACCTAGGGGTAGCCTATAACCTAAAGAATCACCATAAAAAAATTGAATGAAAAAAAACTTTTTGACCCCGTTTTTAAAGAGTTTCGAAAGTTTTCCCAACTCGGAGTGGTTTTCACCATAACCATCCCCTATATATATATATATATATATATATATATATATATATATATATATATATATATATATTATTTTGTTATCAACAAGATGGTAATCCGCCTGCGCTTCGCGGCGGGCCACCCATTTTCCCGTCAAAATTAAAAAGTTAAATAGTATAAAATTTAGAAGTCTTAAAGTTTCGTTGTCAAAATTTAAAAATGTAACATTTATACTAAAAGACGAAAGTAAAAAAATTAAAGGGTATGAAATGTAAAAGTCTAAAATTTTCGTGGTCAAAGTATAAAACTATAAAAAGCAATGGTAAAAAGAGTGTTGTACATAATGCTTAAGCCTTAAAAAAAAACTGGAGTTAAGGAGTGTAAAACTTAAAAGTGAAGTTTCGTGGTCAAAATATAAAAATATAACATTTATACTAAAAGACGAAAGTAGAAAAATTAAAGGGTATGAAATATAAAAGTCTAAAAGTTTTGTAATCAAAGTATAAAACTATAAGAAAAGTCGTAGCCAAAGTCAAAAGCTCCAAAAATGTTGTACATAATGCTTAAGACTGAAAAAAATACGAACACATGTTGAAAGAAGAGACACATGTGTCAAAAGAAAAGTGGTAGCATAAAAACAAAAAAACAAAAAAAAATAAATAAAAAAACACAACACATAGCATACCACCATTGGTCAAAACTATGAATAGTGAATTTTGTAAGTAGCAAAGCCAATCACAATCTTTCGTTCTAATAAAGCAATAACTTGGGTGCCACATGTCATTTTTCTAGGGTCTCCACCTAAGCGTTGCCCACTTGTCAACACCACATTCAATTTCAAATTTTCTTCATTTAAGAATTAAAATTTTCTAAATTTGATATTTCAACTTTCTAAATCTAAAATTTAACATTACATTTAATTAAAATTAATTATAAATAGTTATTAATATTTATTAACTATATATCTACATAAAATATTTATTAACTAACTTATAAATTTACATAAATCATTTGAATTTTCTATTATTAAGAGATGTAACACTCAATTTTTAATAATAGTTACTAATATTTATTAATTAAAAGATATTATATATTAGGGTGGTTGATTTATTCAATTAAAATATTAAAATGTCAAACACCCTTTTATATTCTGAAAAATACTTTTTACGAGTTCAATTATCATCTTCAACATGTTTAATTTATCCTTTAACATTCTTTGAAAATTCAAGTATTTCTAAATAATTATAACTTTTATTATTGTAATTCCCAATACCACTTTAAATTAACTATTAAACAATTTATTTTTCAACTGCGATATACGGAATACTCTAATTTACTATATTCCATTAAAATTTACTTTTTTACTTAACTACTATAAAATAACTATTGGATATGAACTCACAATTATATCATTCATAATTTTTAAATCTCGTATCAATTTTTATTTTTTATAGTTATCTCATATTATGAATATTTGTTCAACCCGTGTATTACACAGATTACTAACCTAGTTGTAATATATATAAATAAAATTTACCTTGACACTGTGCGCCTTAAAAATAAAATAAAATAAAAGTTAAATAAAAAATAATAATATATAGGTTATGAAATGTGAAAATTAAATAAATATATTTGCTATGGCGTGGGTTTGACCAAAGAAGAAAGGGGAAGAAGAATTGGTGTCGTTGGGTTCCTTCCTTCCTTCCTTCCCTTGAATGCAGCGTGGGCGATTGATGATACCCAAATAGCTTCCATATTCGATATTCATTTGTGATCACCACAGAGCAGAGCAGAGCAGAGGTTAGGTTAGTCCCACTGTTCGATATTCATTTGTGTAAGTATAGTTCGTTGATTGATTGAGTTGAAATGCACCAAGTAGTTGTTTCAAGGATGATTCGTTTGAAAGTGGAAGTCGGCGGCATTTAGATGTGATCGAGAAGATGGGTGGACTTTGTTCAAGGAGATCCAGCGAAGATGATAATTTGGACCATGTTAATGGAATCATAAATCATGGGCAGGTGGAATCTACTCCTCCTCCTCCTCCTTCTGTAGTTGTTTCGGATGATACTACTACTACCAAACATAGGCATACTTCCAGAGAACCATCTTCATTCCCGCCGTATGCATTTGATGATGATGATAATGATGGGATTCCTCGATTGTCTAGGGCTCTATCCAATCACTCCAGGTCAACCAAGTCCAATTCGGCTGTAAGTACAAAGGTAATTCATTCATTCATTCCCCATTTTTTTTTATTACCTTTCTGATATTTAACTCACATTGTTTTATATTGGTTAACTTTACCTTGAAGATCATACATATATACATACGCTGCTATTGGAATCATAAAACGATGAATGATCAAGTTATCGTTTGTGCCTTAAAACTCCTAATATTCGTGACTGTTTTTCATTCTTTATCCCAACATATTCATATTGGGAAAGGAAGCCTTAGATATGAGTTTTAGAGACAACCACTATCATATGGTTCCAAACATTCTTCAAATTTCATCTCAATGCAAATTTTCCCAATTTCATGAAGCTTATTTATGATCACATCCATATTGTAATAGCCAGGGATGTAGAAACTAGGAAGGTGAAAAGTCTAGAGGATCAATGTCATGCTTACTCATGCTGGGCAATAATATGTAAACCCTACCCTACTTAAATTTCACCCCTTGTTCCTGGCTGTTAACATATTTCTTTCTAGATAATACTATGCGTTTTTGTTTACCTGTTTGGAAGAATCTGTACCCATGTGTTCTTCTCTTTTCTTTTTGTTTTTTTTTTGTTGTTGTTCCGAGCCTATGTTTCTAGACGTAGACGATCTCCAAGAAAGACTTGAACTAGTCACTAGTGAGTATCTGTTAATACTTTGTTTTCGAAACTTGATAAACCAATCTTAGTAAGGATAAAAATGGATCACTGAAGGAGATATGATGGTTACTCCAGATTAGTTATTTGAATAATTTTGTTTATGGATATGATGTAAAGCTAGAAAGGGAATGTAGCCATAAAAAAGAAAGAAATATGATTTCTTTGGAAAATTAGCAAGAAGGAATAGAATTAACATGAGTAAAGGCATGGTTTTAGTTAGCGCGAGGTACAATTTGTTTATATAATCTAAGCTACAACTTAAAATCGTAATACTAGTAGACCTAAATTATTAAAATAAATTTAAAGGCTTGGCAAAGAAAGAAAACGGGGAAATTGAGTTGCCTACTCACTTGTCCCCCCCCCCCCCCCTCTTTTTTTCCTCCTTTCCTTTACAGCCTCCTTTTGCTAATTCTAAATGGATACTCTGTTGAAGTGGACCAAAAGTCAGCCGATGTTTCTTCGATGATTAGAAACCTCCTAAATCATTTTATATAGAAAGAAATATTATTTTAATCTTATCAATGCATTAGTTAGTTATAAACTTCCAAAAGATTGTTTACGCTGATACAACCTGATCGGTTGTAACCCATTACTCGACCCGCCTGCTTTGCAACCATTAAATCTTTTAAATGGAGTAATGCAGGTTTCAGAAGTGAGTTCACTTTTGGGTAAAGCTGGGACCACTGGTTTTGGAAAGGCAGTAGAAGTCCTGGATACACTGGGTAGCAGCATGACAAGTTTACACCTTAGCAGCAGTGGTTTTGTGTCAGGAGTGACAACAAAGGGAAGTAAAATTACAATATTATCATTTGAAGTTGCTAACACAATCGTTAAGGGTGCCAGTCTTATGCAATCCCTTTCAAAGGATAACATTAAACACTTAAAAGAGGTAGTGTTGCCGTCAGAAGGTGTGCAACACTTAATATCAAAAGACATGGATGAGCTCCTCAGAATTGCTGCATCTGATAAGAGGTGAGTACCAGGAAAGAACCAATGATAAAATCATTAATTGTCACTTGACAGGTGTCTTTCAAATGATCTTGCTTTTATGATGTTTACAGGGAAGAATTAAAAATCTTTTCCAGAGAAGTTGTCCGTTTTGGAAATCGCTGCAAAGATCCCCAATGGCACAATCTGGACCGTTATTTTGAAAAGTAAATTCCATGAACCATTGACTTATGAATGAGTTGTTTGGGTAACGGGTAAACGGAAAAAAGAATTAGCTTAAAAAGAAATGCGTCAATCCTCCTTAACCATTTCATTTTAAAAAGTAATATTATCATCAAAATATTATAGTTTCTGTGACCTCATCTGACACAGTAATCAATTATAAAAATAAATTTAAATTTTGGACAAAATGTGTTTCGGATTCAATCAGACCTGTACAAAAATTTCATGTTTTTGAGTCTTGATCCATTATCTAAGCTAACCGGTCCACCCATTTTGCCACCAATAAACCTACTGTGTCGAACTTGATCTGAACATGATGCTAATGTCTTTGCTATATTATTTAGATTGGGATCAGAACTAATTCCTCAGAAGCAACTAAAACAAGAAGCAGAAACTATCATGTATCATTTGAAGAATTTGGTACAATATACCGCTGTGAGTAATCACATCACATTATAATAATTCTGCCCTAATTTCTTTTCATATTCAGAAGGGAAAACATAAAAAAGGGATATATCAAGTATAATAGCAATCAAATTTGCTTTGATGCATGTTATGGAATTCCTTAAGTTGATAATATTCATCTAGTACTTCATTTTAAAGGAATAATTCCAAGTCTTATCCAAAAAAGAGAGATTTATGAGATACGAGTATAGGTAGTCGACATTAATAAAATGGCCCGAATATCTAACATAAGGAACACACTTACGAATGGTAATTTAATATTCTTTCTGTGGATATTTTTTATACATCATTAATAAACAGAAACAATTAAAAGTTCTAGGTATAATCTTACTTTTAAGAAAGAAAGACATCGTAAGTGTACTTTTCTATTGATGCGTAAGAATTTAACATACCACCAAACAATGTATTGTTTTATATTAGGGGGGGTGCCCCTGTGGTGCGAGTGGGAACACAACACACTAACACTGACACTCTGATAGGAATCATGTCCTAGTTATATTAAAGAGTCATATGTCTAGGGGGTTATGTGTAATTTCTATTTCTATAAATAAGTATCCATAACTCATTAGAGGGCAGGGAAGAAATTAGGTCAAGTATTGGGCTCTTTGCTTAGCATTGAGAAGAGCATAGCTCTGGGTCACCTATGGTGATGATCTATCCATTGTAGATCCATTTGGATCATTCTATCATTCTAGTTCTAATTCCCATTTTCAATTTCTATTTCTGCAAATCTAGATCACAAACTCCATCATTGGTCCGACCTGCCGTTTCCCTCTGCTCTCGCCATCAAATTCTGCTTTACCTCCATCGCTGCACTGTTCAGATCTTCATCAATGTTTCAATTTCAAGCAACTTTTTCATCCATCGATCAATTTCAGTTGCCTCATATTTCTGATTGATTGCTCCTGCCGATTCAATCTCAGGTTGAGATTTCTACATCAATTTTCGTTCCAATTTCAGTTACATCTCCAGAGTTTCCGATCGCTATTCTGGGCGCTATCATTGCGTCAATTTCAGTCCGTTCTAGATATTCACGCTTTGGTCCGCTTCCTGTAATCCAGTTTAATCGGCATTCTAATTCCGATCCAGATTCCGTTTCGCTTCAATTTCCGATTTCGTCTCACCATCCATTCACGTTTCTGATCCGATCTCAATCATTGATTCAATTTCCGTCTCCACTTCTGTGATTTCTGCTTCCCTTCGTTCCAGTTCATTCCAATTCCCGATTCAATTAGAATGGATCATTCCTCTACTCAGGAAATCCGGATTCAGAGGTTAGAATCTCACCTTGTTGGAATTCAATCCGTGCTCAAGTCATGGGAAGAGACTCGTGGCGACTTGCGGAATCTCATTGATTGGATGAAAACAGAGTTTTCTATTCCTGATTCAGGATCTCGAGCCCCACCGTCTGCTGCAGCGTCTCTGCTTGCTCGATTTGACGGCATTGTTTCCAGATCCAAAGTACGTTATGCATCCAGTCACGTGGTGGGTCACCTGGTGGACCAGCAAGCACTTGGGGACCGGGTTCAATCTGACCTGGGCTTACGAGGTGTAGAAACTGTTCCCGCAGCACCGATTCATAATCCTCCCTTGCCGTTGGTCAAAACTGCTACAGTGGTGCCAGTCTCAGAGTCGGTATTGCAGCCTAATCTCAAGTCAATTCAGGTTGTTCGCAAGGAAAGGGCTGCTGGATTTGGTGCTTTTGGCGGATGGTTCGCTACAATTCCTCCTCAGTTGTTTGATTTGGAGCGTGCTCCGCAACCACCTGACCCTTACATTCCTCTGGTCGATCTTGTGGTGGAGTTCCTTGCTAGTTCATTCCACATTCCTTCTAGGCAGTCATGGGTGATTCATGGGCAGTGTCGGCCTCCGGAAGATGCACTCGAGGGGATCTCCACATGGATTTGGCATCCGTTACCTGATTTCAGTCTTGAGGACAAGACTGTTTTGAAGGGGGGAGTAATGATAGGAATCATGTCCTAGTTATATTAAAGAGTCATATGTCTAGGGGGTTATGTGTAATTTCTATTTCTATAAATAAGTATCCATAACTCATTAGAGGGCAGGGAAGAAATTAGGTCAAGTATTGGGCTCTTTGCTTAGCATTGAGAAGAGCATAGCTCTGGGTCACCTATGGTGATGATCTATCCATTGTAGATCCATTTGGATCATTCTATCATTCTAGTTCTAATTCCCATTTTCAATTTCTATTTCTGCAAATCTAGATCACAAACTCCATCACACTCTAGTAAAGCGTTTGAACAATTAATTGGAGAAGTAACATATAGATTTGAAGGTTTAATAAAGTAACTCTAAAATCATATAAATTTCAAGCAATTTTGAGAATTTAGTTAAACATGAAATTGATTGTTTACATAATTAGATTTCTATTATTGAGTTACTTTTTCTGTATATAAAGATAATTAAGTTAGTCAAATTCATGAAAGACAATTTTACCCCCTTAAACTCTTAAAAGTTAAAGTAAAAGGACAATCCCGTCCTCCTCAAATGTATTATAATATACGAACAAACAAACATACCTAGTAAAATCCCACTCATGTAGCAGGTGATGAGGGCAAACCTTACCTTTAGTGAGACCCCCAACTTGGAAAACCAAAAAGGAAACACATACCTTCACTAAAGCGCAGGTAACAAGTATCAAGTACATACAACACATAACAAAATACATAGGACATAAAGGACTGTACCATGAGCATAAAAGAGAGGGCATCATGCAGAATAGAGCCGTGGCTGTATCAAGTATATAGAGAACAAGTGTAACTAATATAGTATAGACGTGTGTGTGTGTGTGTGTGTTGGGGGGAGTGTGTCTGTATATACGCTCCAAAAAGAAAATAGTAGAAGAAACGAAGTAGAACAAAGTAGATGCAGATATGGGACTAGGCTGTGAATGACCCGAGAATAACCAGAAAAGGGAGTCAGGTGAAAGCTGATAATGATGCTAAAACAATATAACAAGTTTTATTAAACCAAAGAAGAGTTTAAACTTTAAACACAAAGCATTCTTCATAATATGGAGTAAGTATCCATAAACAATTACATCTAAAACTTATTGATAAAGAGAACTTACAATTTAAATAATAAGTAAGAATCATTACTAAACCCATACATAAAATACTTGAAGATAATTTTAAGAAATTGTTAGATAAACTAAAAGATCTACATAAAAAGATAAGAAATAATACTAGCAATATCTGGAATGATCAATGCGACTAAGATATTGATTGTATTAACCAACAAACAATCTTCAACATATACATATATATTATGTATATGTGTGTGTGATACTATACACATATCTGGTAAAACTGTAAGAGAATAATTATTAGACATGATTTAAAATTATTGCTGACCCTATGCAATGATTTTGATTGGCAGAGTGAGGTATGCAAAATATTATGGTGAGGAAAATGAAAGGAATTTGTTTTGTATGTAGGAGTTATACCATGAGTTACACGCATTGGACAGGTTTGAACAAGATTTTCGACGTAAGCAACTAGAAGAGGAGAACCCCAATGCTCCTCCAAGAGGTAGCCATTGACCTCGGTTAATGATAAATGTTTATTGCTCATCATTTTAATGCAAAACAGCAGGCTGCTGTTATATATAATTACCCTTGTGTAGCAAGTAATGGGCAACATTAACAGTGACACTATAAGAACAACTGCATTGGACTTCGTGGACACATAAACCTGTTTTACTTTTTTTGATATAGTTAATTTACAGATGAGATTCAAACAACTTGCTATATCATAAAGTCATAAACATTATGGTCATTATTATTATTATAATTACTATCAACCATTGACCTCAGTCAGTG
This sequence comes from Deinandra increscens subsp. villosa, assembly GCA_039602395.1. NCBI lineage: Eukaryota > Viridiplantae > Streptophyta > Magnoliopsida > Asterales > Asteraceae > Deinandra > Deinandra increscens. The sequence goes on from JBCNJP010004118.1 coordinate 102,228, forward strand.
ATAAATGTTTATTGCATATCGTTTTAATGCAAAACAGCAGGCTGCTGTTGTATATAATTAGCTTTGTGTAGCAAGTAATGGGCAACATTAACATTGAGATTATAAGAATAATTGCATGGAAATTGTGGACATGTAAACCTCTTTTACTTTTTTTTTTTATAATTAATTTACAGAGGATATTCAAACATCTTGCTATATCATAAACATTATGGTCATTATTATTATTACTACTATTATTATTTTTTAACTTTTTCTTTAAATTGTGAGATAAAGCGGTGTGCATAAATAATTTGGCTTTAGATACCTAATGTACATGCAACATGGAATATGAAATCCATTGGATATTATATCATGCATATAAATTCTTAAAAGAAAAGCTTTGTTTTTGACTCTTTGAATTCTCTTCCGTATTTTTTGCAACTATTAAGCTGATGTTATTTTTCTATCATTTTCCAGTTTTACAACGGGATAATAGAGTTCACTTTGTCAATTGTCAAATCCATTCTTAGTGTATAGAAACCAAACTCTTAACGTTGTTCTTAGTATTATTCTTTTTGTTAGCAATTATTGTCTTTTTTAATTATTATTATTACGATTTCCATCACCACCATCATCATCATTATCATCATCATAATTTGTTATTGCTGTGGCTGCTAATATTGCTACTTTATTGCATTCTTGTTTTTTTTTCATATGCAGATATGCGATTAGCTGTTTCAGCTCATTAAACCTTTGTAATTGTGTACAGGGGACAGCCTTGCTATCTTGAAGGTAGAATTGAAGAGTCAAAAGAAGCATGTGAGAAGTTTGCAAAAGAAGTCACTTTGGTCCAAGATTTTGGAAGAGGTAACCAACTATAACTATATTTCTCTGTTGATGGTATAACATCATTTATAGTAGGCTTATTATTATTTTTTTCTATTACCATAATCCTTAGATTGTTTAAGTATAGAAGTTAGTTTCTCCGTTTCTTGCCAATAATGTACAAGTAGTGTGGTATTTCAATTCTTATTGTATTTTGTTATTTAAGGTGATGGAGCAACTTGTCGACATTGTCCATTTCTTACACATGGAGATTTGTAATGCTTTTGGAACCGCTGGTATGTGGCCAATATGGCAACTCTTTTATAATTAATGTTTTTCCTTTTTATGTAACAAGACATTTCTTCAACTTGTTTTGTTAAGGAATATTGCATTTTGTAATCATTATTTGAAGAGTTCCATTAAACTATCTGCCAAGTCAAACTTTACTTGTCAAATTACTATATGTCATTTTCGGCTTTTCCATCAGTGTATTATGAAAGAAGCCCTGTTTGGAATATATTATTATTCACTTTCTGAAAGTTATTTCAGATACCCGAACACCAGTAAAGAGCAACCGACAGAAATTGGGTGCAGCTGGTCTTGCTCTACATTATGCTAATATAATTACTCAGATTGACACACTTGTGAGTTTCTGTTCTTTCAGATGCTATTAGCTGTGTCATAAGGCTTTTACAATGTTTTGACTTAAAATTGCACACCAATAAGTTTTCTGCTAGATAAAGAGTTACTAATGTATTATTAGCAATAATAATAGTAATTTATAAAAGAGTGATAATTTTATATATTCCCCTCAAAACTTGGTATAGTATCTTATTTACCCACAAAAACGCATTATATCAAATATACTCATTTTCAAATTTTGAAATTTATACCGTTCCCTTTAAACTTGCATTAGGATATGAGAGTTCGGAGTGCAAGGAGAAAGAGAAGTGTATAATGGTCATATTATAAATTCTATACTATGAAATGAGTAATTTGAAATATTTTATATTTTTATTAGGTACTTTCTATATCAATTTTTTTAGCTGGGCAAATATGATATTATGCAAGTTTTTAGGGGTGTATATGAAATTGCCTCATAAAAAAATTATTATTATTAAATTAATCTAATGATAGGAGTATGACTGTTTTCAGAACTAATGATTGATGAAGTATTTAATAATACACATCAGGTCACTCGCTCAAGTTCTGTGCCTCCAAGTACCAGGGATTCTTTGTACCAAGGACTGCCCCCTAATATTAAGTCAGCAATGCGCTCCAGATTACATTCATATCATCCAAAGGAAGAGGTACTTGCACTTTTTAAGTTGTTTTCGACTTTTTACTTGGTTGCATTTTTTTGGATTCTTTAAACCTGCATTTTGTAGTTAATTTTTTCCAATATTGTGATTCAGAGTTTTATATTTTTATCCGCTTAAATCATCTGACCCATCATATACTTAAAGGATAAAACCCGTTTTGTAGTAAATATTTTTTTAAAGTAAATAAAGGCCTATTTTCATTATTAAAGAACATGTAGATAGAAAGAGAAGGATTTAGTAGCTATTGATGTTATGATGTACATTATTGACATAAAACTCCTTGCATTTTTGTGTTAATGTCAAAGTCTGAGTGTCTGACCATGAATACTTTTGAGGAAAACAAATGAGGTCATGGATGTTATAGATAGGAAAGTAATTGTGTTATATATCATTATTGTAAATTAGCAAATAGTAAAGTTCACCTTCAAAGTTGTACTATTTGTGTTGTGGGAGTTTTTCTTATCCATTTAAACATACTTATAAATTAAATTAGTCATCACTTTTTTGAGCACTCATTAGCTGTGTTTTGCCATTCTCTACATGTATAGTAAATTGTTTTGGTTTTCTGGAATTCCATTATTGCAGTTTACCATCACTGAAATTAAAGCAGAGATGGAGAAAACTCTTCAGTGGCTTGTTCCAATTGCAACAAACACAACCAAGTAATTCTTGAAATTTATAGCGCTTCACAAAAGCAATGGGTGGTTTGGGTGTTTTTGTTTGTATATTTTTAAGTGATTACTGCGACTTGAAGAATCACAAGTCATAATAATCAGTTTAATTACACATCCAAACACCACTTTAACTTGTACTACTGTTCAGAAATGGGCATTTCAAAAATGATTTTTTTCGACCAGAGAATCAAAACTAGAAATGAGTTCATCAGATTATCACAGCTTCTTAAAGACAGAAAACTATCATTTAACATCAACAACTTCACGTCGCATAATCAATTACCGTACACATCCAAACGTCCCCTTCACTTTCGGAATTATTCAGAAATAGAGCAAACTAGTTTAGCTTTCCGGATAGGGAAAACTTTATTATTTATTAACTGCTAATCATGGATCATGTCAAACAAAATTGGATCAATACAGAGCTCATCATGGTTTCGGCTGGGTTGGAGAATGGGCCAATACAGGGTATGTTGTATTTCTGTTTTTATTTTCATAGAGATTAGAGTGTGTGTGTGTGTGTGTATGCTGGGGGGGGGGGGGGGGGTGGGTGTTATAAATCCAATTGAACATTCTTTGTTCAACAAAGTCATCCATTTGTTTACGTATAATCAATGTGTGTGTGTAATTTTGAGAGTAAGACAAAATAGTGCAAAAAGGAATTGTATTAAAATGAAGGTTTACAAGTGTATTTATACCCTCTAAATGGCGGTTAACTTTGGCGCCATTAACTGCAAAATCCAACTGTTAAGTTGGTTAATAAACTGACTAATCCTAACTGCCATAATAATCGTACCTATGTCACTCATTTGTGACATTAATTTATTTAATTACAATACATATATATATGCTTCTAAAAATATCTTATCGGGTCAAGCTTAAATATCCAACGGGAGGGTCAGGTGATTCGAAACACTTTAGTGTCAAAAAATTTCGACTCCTTTATCAGTCATTAGTTTGCCAAGTACGATTAGAGCAGTTATTTTATTTCAAGAATAAATTACTTTGTTATTTTAAATGAGGTTTTATGCGTTAAAGTTATAATGAATCTATTTGGCCTGTGATATTTTTAGCTGATAGGAATCATGTTCAGTTATTAATAGTAATATGTCTATTCTTTGAGGGGGTTAAGTGTAAGCCTATTTCTATAAATAAGGGTTCATAGCTCATTAGGGGTAAGGAAGAAAATAGAAATAGGTTAAAGGTTTTGGCTCTTTGCATTAGCATTGAGAGAGGGTTTTACCCTGGGTCACCTTTGGTGATGATCTATCAGTTGTAGATCCTCTGGGATCATCTTCATTAGTTTCAATATCAAGTTACAGTTTCCAATTCCATTTATAATTTCTATATTTCTGCAATTTATTGAAGTTCAGATCCTCATCATTAGCTAACTTCTTTTGTTTAATCTACTATTTTCTCATGTATCAAGATCCGGTTTGTATTAAACAGCTAGTTGATTCTCTGTAGATCTGAGGCGAACCAAAAACCTTCTTGCCCAGTGGACTCATTGAGAATAGAGACTCTCTACCATGCGGATAAGGAAAAAACCGAAGAATGTATTCTTGAATTAGTGGTTTGGCTTCATCATCTTGTGTGCCAATCAAGGGCTATAAACGGTGGAATGAGATCACCCGTTAAATCCCCGATACGGTCCCCAAATCAGGAAGGAATTCAGATATCAGCAAACAGATCCAACCCCCCTTTGCCAGCACTCACAAAGGAGGACCGAGAGATGCTTCGGGACATAAGCAAAAGGAAATGGATCCCCGGAATAAGCAAAAGTCAGGAATTTGACACCCGAAGCAGGTTAAGCAAGCACCATAGGCTAACTAAGAGCAGTAGTCATTCCCCCACACGGGAAATTAGGAGGGACCCATTTCCGATCAAGAGACCGTCATTTGTTCCTGTTATTAACTTTGATATTGATAGGATCAAGGCTATGGATGTTATAGACCGAGTGGATGACATTAAGAGTGTCTGAGTAAACTGTGTTTTGAGGCGGTTAATGTTAAAGCCGAGGCCGCGTTGAATCAAGTTGATGTTGGTTGGATAGAATAATTTTTTTTTTCTTTTTTCTGTTTAGAGGTTGCATTTTGCACATGAGTCTTTTGTACAGAAATCTGTAGTTTGTGTTATAATTGCAAAGTCATGAATGCATCATTACTCTGTCGTAGACTAGATAATACTTCAGCCGCAGCAATCTTAGTTCCTTTAAAACAAAAATTAAGTTTGTTTTAGTGGTAAGTTTAAACTATCTGGTTAATTGTATAACCATGTGTTGGATTGACTAAACTCATCTGTTGGATTCACTAAACTTGCTCTCTGAATTCATTACATTTTTTTTTAGTTTGGGAGGGAGTATTCAACACAGTCAATAATAACGCGATCAACACAATAAGAACAAGAAAATGAACTTCAAGATATTCGCCATACATGGAATTTATTCGCCGAAAATATTATTTTTGTTGAACTTTTAACCTTCATTTTTTTTACAGGGTAAAGTTCATGTAAGAACTATTATTTATTTTAAGAACTTAAAAAGCCAACTTAAATGAGGGATAGTTAAGTATCATTTCTTTTTAATTCCTCCACTACATTTATGGTAAATATCATATTTCTATTGTACAAACTTGTAAGAAACAAAGGAAAATTATTTCAAATGAAGTTTTTTTGGGGTAATTTGATTTTTTTTTTAATTTAATTTCACGTATATCCACCGAATGACTTAAAAAAAGTTTTTTTTTGCATGTCCGACTATGTTGCATACATGCAACATATGAAACATATAATGTTGCATATATGCAATATTGTGTGTTTCATATGTTTTATATGCAACATACTATGTTGCATATATGCAACATTATATGTTTCATATGTGCAACATGGTATGTTTTATATGTTTTATATGCAACATACCATGTTGCATATATGTAACATTATATGTTTCATATGTTGCATATATGCAACATTATATGTTTCATATGTTGCATATATGCAATATTATATGTTTCATATGTAGCATATATGTAACATAAAATGTTTTATATGTTGCATATATGCAACATAGTCGGACATACAAAAAAAAAAACGATTTTTTTTTATTTCTTTAGGTCGTTAAGTTGCCATCATGTAAGAAGAAGCACAAAAATTATCTTAATTCAATTGAAATTTAATGGTTTTTACATTAGTTCTTAAGTTCTTACAATAATATTGATTTGTACTAGAACTTTACCCTTTTTTTACAAAAATTTAAAGTTTTTACTTTTTATTTCAAAAAAGGATACCTTTTAGGTAGGGGTGTGCAGAAATAACCGAAATCCAAAATAAACCGACAAACCGAACCGTATCCATATCCGAATAAACCAAACCGAATTGTGAATTCGGTTTACGGTTCGGTTTTCAACCGTAACCGAATTGTGAATCCGATTTACAGTTCGGTTATGGTTTTAAGTTTTGTTTTTATTTGGTTTATTCGGTTATCCGTTTAAAACCAAGTAAGATTTATATATATATATATTTATATTTATTTATAAACCATTTAACCATATATATATATATATACATATATATATATATATATATATATATACTTATATATGTATATTTATTTATATTTATTTACAAACCATTTAACCATTTAAGCTAAGCCCACTTATGACTTATCCACAATCGAACTAAATACGCATCCATGTTTTTTTAGTGTAAAACAAGTTTGTCGTAAACAAGTAGTCATCGACTCATCGTCTTCTCCTTTTCCACTCTACCAAAAAACAAGAGCCTACCTTGGTTGTAGGTATTTTGGTTGTATATCAGATTATGGTTTTAAATTCTAAAGATATGTTAAAGATGCTTGTTCTTTGTTTATTTTTTAGTTGTTAGCAAAAAAATACGCAATAGATGTTATTTGGTGAATACGGTTTAAACGGTTTGAACACGATTTATTCGGTTCTCAACCGAAACCGAATCGTATTGAATATGGTTTATTCGATTCGGTTTGTAAGCTTCAAACCAAGATGGATTAACCTGACCCAGCTGGAGTATCCAAATACTTGACTGCATGAAGTGAACTGGCCCCACGTTTTTATTTCACAGCATGTTCTTTTGTTTTATTTCTATTTAGTTTCATTTGTTTTGAATTATTCAAAGTAGTTATTTGGGTTACACAAGTGTAGGAAACATGGGGTAGAGGTACGTGTGTCAGTTTCTTTGTTTTCTCACATATGTACTCGAAAATTGTAATGGAAAGTCAGACTTGATTTTCCTAAGATTTATTCTCTTTTACTTTGAGAATATTCATGTTCCTTGCTATTCTAATTTTTAGCAGAAAGTTAGAAGGTGATCTTGGACGCATAATTCAAATTCTCGTGGTGTGACTGTATCGGGAGTTTCGGATTAGTAATTCTGCTCAACGAAGCTCTCGGGTGGTGTAACTGTAGGTCGTAGAGAATCGTTGCTATTCGTGGTTTGTTTCGGGTATAACGATCCTGTCAAGAAGCTCGTTGCCATCATTTGGTATCAGAGCATGGATACTCGAAGTACTATCGACTTGAAAAAGATTTTAGAGACGATGGAAGCCGATAAGAAAGAGATGGCGCAGAAGATGCAGGCTATGCACGAACAGATCCAAGAGTTGATTATTTCCCAAAATCGTGGAGAAGATTCCTCGTCTAGCGGATCAGTTAACAAAGGGGGTGCGAGCAATTGGCATCCAAACGATATCAAAGTTGATATTCCGGAGTATGATGGTATGTTGGATCCGGATGAATTCGTGGAGTGGTTGCGAACAGTGGAACGGGTTTTTTACTACAAGCAGACAACAGAGGATAACAAGGTTAAAATTGTCGCCCTCAAACTTCGAAAATACGCATCTACCTGGTGGTCGAACACTTGTTTGCAGCGTGAACGTGCAGGGAAGGAGAAAACTCAAACTTGGCCAAAGATGAAGGCAAAAATGAAGCAAAAATTCTTACCCACCTATTATATTCAGAATAGTTTTTTCACAATTGCATTCTTTAAGACAAGGAACCGGCACCGCTGAAGAATATTCTCGTGAATTCGAATACCTCTTGATGAAGTGTGATGTACCAGAGGATGATCCGCAGACTCTTGTTCGTTATTTAGGGGGGTTGGAACCTCGCGTTGCCAATGTCGTTGAATTGCACTCGTATCAAACCCTAGATGAGCTGACTTTGTTATCTCACAAAGTGGACTCTCAATAACGATCCAAAGGACAGTTCGAGCCCAGCCGCCAACCTTTTAAGCCCACCACATATTCCAATCCCAATTTAACTCCTAAAACCACCACCCCCACCAATTTACAGCAGTCCACAACCTTCCACCCCAAATCCAAAATTCCTAAAGCTCCACGCCGTTTTTTCAAATGTCAAGGCTTAGGACGCATCTGCTCTGAGTGTCCCAATAAGCATCTGATCTCGCTGGTCGACTTCGAATTGGCAGGAGGTTTTGAGTATGAGTCTGGGCCCGCTACCATTCAGAAGTCATCGTTAGATGATGAGGTAGAGGTGACTGGTCCCGACGAGGGTCCGTGTTTGGTTGTTCGCGGAACCCTCAGTACCACTCCAGTTCAGGAGACAGCACATCAACGGGAATCAATTTTCCATACCCGTTGTACAATCGCACAAAAAGTGTGCTCTGTGATAATAGATGGGGGTAGCTGCACCAATGTTGCTTCTCAGACCTTGGTCACGAAGTTAAACCTCCCTACCCAACCACATCCTTCTCCTTATGTAATTCAGTGGCTTAATCAGGGAAAAGGTATACGCGTCTCCCATCGAGTTTTATTATCTTTCAGTATTGGCAAATCATACACCGATGAATTATGGTGTGATATTATTCCGATGGATGCGTGTCACGTATTACTTGGACGTCCTTGGCAGTTTGATAGGCGAGCGATTCATGATGGCTACCTTAACACATATTCTTTCACTCATAATAACCGCAAGATCGTACTTACCCCACTTACCCCTTCAACTACCTCCCCAACACCCACTACTACCTTGAGTACTTCACTACAATATGAGCATCATGAATATCAGTCATTCAAGGAATTTGTTTTATTGGGACTCGATGAAGAAGATAACCAGCCCCAACCAGTTATACCACCCTTAGTGCAAGCCTAGTAAAATCCTACTCCTAAGTTTTCCCCACTGAGATTCCCCCTGGCTTACCACCTAAACGATCCATTCAACACAAAATTGATCTCATACCCGGTTCTGCTTTGCCAAATAAACCCGCTTATCGAACCAACCCCCAAGACACTATTGAAATCAGGAAACAAGTTGACAAATTACTGGAACAGGGGCTCATTCGCGAGTCACTTAGCCCGTGTGCAGTTCCCACTTTACTTGTACCGAAGAAGAATGTAGAGTGGCGAATGTGTATGGATAGTCGGTCAATCAATAGGATTATGATAAAATATCGATTTCCCATACCGAGGTTGAGTGATCTACTGGATGAGCTTCACGGATCTACCGTGTTTTCTAAGGTAGATTTGCGAAGTGGTTACCATCAGATTCGAATTTATGAAGGGGATGAATGGAAAACAGCTTTCAAGACTAAGGAGGGATTATATGAGTGGCTTGTTATGCCTTTCGGGTTGTCGAACGCACCAAGCACTTTTATGAGGCTGATGAATCATGTATTGAAGCCATTCTTGGGGAACTTCATTGTTGTCAACTTTGATGACATCCTCGTGTATAGTCGGACCACCGAGGAGCACCAATCCCACCTTTCACAGTTATTCAAAGTTCTTGATCAAGAAAGGCTATATGACTTCTTTGAAAGCTTCTTTGATCTGAGCAGGGGGCGATGCAGTTTTATCAAACATCTTCTCAAAATTAGCATCATTAGCTAAGAAACTTGTGAAAACTTGAGAATTTGAAACATTGTTGAGCAAGCGATTTGCATCGATTACTTAAATTTTGAGATCAGAAATCTTCTGTTGTGCTTCAGCCAATGTTACACCCCCAAAAATCCACGCGCGGAATACCTCCGCATGGAGCGTGACAAACGAGGATCGCAGTCCATTAGTTACACCAAACGGTCAGTAATTAATAAAAACGTTTTATATTTCACTAAAATATAAATTCGGAGTTTTACAAATGCGGAAGCGTGAATACAAATAGAAGTCTAAGTAAAAACATCGTCACCCAATGTGACGTAACTTGTCCACAGACACTAAAAGTGTTTTTAAGACTCGTGCATGCGTACTCGTGATACTCGATCATCTGCAACCTGAGAAATAACATGCTAAAAAGTGTCAACACAAAGGTTGATGAGTTCACAGGTTTATCAGTTCAAACACATTGTAAGTTCAGTTCAAGGTTGACTGTTCAACAACAGTTCAAGTTCAGTTTAAAAATCCAGATAATATATCAATAGCTAGATAGGCTATTTTCAAGAAATTAGTGCACGTTTGACTAGTTAAACTAGCTATCCAGTTACTGAAGCTCGACCGTTCAATTGTGCCTCGTTAAGACTAAGAAGTATATAACACCCGTTCGATATCCAATCATGTCAGCGCGACTGACCCGGGTGGGGCTGTCAAACCCAGTAGATCTACCAAATAAGTTCCCGCTGATGTCACATTGACAGTAACTCTAAAAGTGAGGACTTTATCATAAGTGTGCCACTATTATTTAGGTGATATATTTATCTAACCGTTCAAGTGTTTGCATGTTAATCTCCCCCAACAGGATTAAAATAGGTAAAAAGGGGCCGTGAAACTCACATTCGGGTGCACAACAATTCCGGATAAATAACAACAGCAAGTAGTAAATAACGGGCCTTGTGTAATCAACCAAGCACCTAACGAGCATATATTCATAAGTGTGTGTTCAATCGAAAGTGACTAAGTCTAGGCCAACGACTAAAATAAATGATGTCATAAGATGACATGACGAGGATCACTAAGTCCAAAAATGTGTCGAGGATGACACATAGGCGAAAACACGACGATTACGAAAGTTGATGAAAAATATATTATTAACTAATAATATACGTCCATGAAATCGAATAACAAAACATGTGTATATATATAATTATACCACTAATGACTGCTCAAAATATACTTATATATTTATATATTCGTATAAATATACATCTAACGTTTAGAATGTTTATACCGCAAAACACATATAGTTCAAATTACTCATTTATGAAATTTTCAACACAAGTGTAGAGGTTTACAAAATCGTTCGTCTTACCTGCTCCATTTCAATATATATATATATATATATATATATATATATATATATATATATATATATATATTTCCAGTCGTTTACAATGTGTATAAATATATAACTCTTTTCCGAATCATCAAATAATTTATAAAACATTAATTGGGTTTTATATAAAGATTAAGACAACGGTGTACGACCAAAATAACGACATGCACGAGAATCTTATGGATCCAAAATAACATATAAACAATCGGTGATACGTTTTGGGTCCAATAAATCCACAAAACTCGAAATATAAAAACGAAACAAAACAATTAAGGGTCACAAGGTTCGAACCCATGACCACCCGCTCGCATACAAAGGGTTTAGCCACCGGGCTAAGTTGCCATTCATTAGTTCGAACCCATGACCACCCGCTCGCATACATAGTGTTTAGCCACCGGGCTAAGTTGCCATTCATTAGTAGATTCGAGAGGATAAGCTTTTGACTACACAATAGAAAAGAAATCCAATTCACAGAATTTAAACAAAAAGATTTTACAGGTTTTGCTACGGCAAAGGTTCGAACTAACGACCTGCGACTTATAATGCAAAGCCACAAACCGCTGGGGCAGCTTCAGTTTTGTTGAATAAGACTACGATTGAAAAAACTTTTAACCAAATCAGAAACATGTCATCTTCTACAACTCAACCCTAAATCACGTACCCACCATTGCCGACAACCCAAAAACTTACGAACAATAAACGCTACATACAGACGGTCTACAAATGGGTTGTAGGTCGTACCTATAGTGATGAAAACGGAAACCGACTTGACGGATGATGACAGATAGTTGTCTCGTGTAACAATTTCGATTTAGAGCTTGGTTCGTTTTTGATGAAGAATGGGATCCCGATCACGTATTCGAAATAGAATACTAACCCGGTTGCTCGACGGTGGTTCACCACCGTCACAGTGACCACACGGCGCCAGAAGTGCGATCGAATGGCGGTGTCATTGGCTGGAACTCTCTACTTCGGAGGTGGGTTTTTCCTTGCGTCGGTTTAGAGAGGAAACAAGATGGATGAGAGGTGTGTACATGATATTTCTTGTTCTTGCATATGAGGATAAGTATAATGAGAAAAAAAAAGCTCAAACGGTGAATTCTAATCGCCATATGAATGCGGAAGTCGGTTGCCGGAATTGAACAGGCATGGTTCGACGGTTACAATTAAGGGAAGTAAGTTCTCATATAAACTTTCGAATATTGACACAACTAGCCCCTCGCATAATTACACAATGAGTGATCGAGTTAAGCTAATGACGACACCAGCCCCTCCAGGTTCATTCATTAAAAGAAAGTTTAGAAATTGACAAAACTGACCCCTCGAGTTTTAAAAGCTATTAATGAACTCTAACGGAGGATGGCTTTAGCGATGAATTTGCGAGTGTACGTCCAAACATGTTTAACGTATGACGTTTATAAAATATATATAACTTTTGTTTAGCCACATAAAATCATAATAATAACTCCATAAATATATATTTTGAGATCACGTAAATTGATGAATCCAAAATCGTAACAATATGTATAAACTCTCATAGAATCATAGAAAACGTTACGTATAATTGCGCGACACATTTAGAATATAATGTATATATATATATATATATATATATATATATATATATAGGGGAAGGATCAAATAAAAACAAGATGTTATTGCGAAAACACGAAAACAAATATTAAAACCTCTATAACTCCCTCATACGTTAATATTTTTTAAAAAAATTTACACAAAAAGTCTTAAAATTATGTCACCTTTAATTCTGGAAAAAAAATTAAACATTTAAAATTTCGTGATTTTTTTATTATTGCACATGTGCAATAATACGTATTAGTTATATTACACATGTGCAATGTCAACAAAAAGAACGTTATTGTTTTTAACTTTTTCCAGAATTAAAGATAACAGAATTATAAGATTTATGGTGCAACTTTTTATAAAAAAAATTAAAATATGAAAAAGTTATAAAGGTTGTAATTATTATTGCATATGTGCAGTAATAATAAAAAAACATTATTGCACCTGTGCAATAATAATTTTTTTTAAAAAAACTTGATTTTTTAAAATTTTTTCCAGAACTAAAGATAACATAATTTTAAGGATTTTGGTGCAATTTGTTTTAAAAAATATTAACGTATGAAAAAGTTATAGAGGTTTTAATATTTGTTTTCGTGTTTTCGCAATAAAAGTTGTTTTCACATGAACCTTACCCTATATATATATGTATATATATATATATATATGTATATATATATATATATATATATATATATGACAAAGTGTTCACATAAAATCGTAGAATATGATTTACATAAAATCACAGGTGTAATTGTTCAAGTTAACGTATGTACATCTAGACTCAAGTGCATGCTCGTATAGTGATGGTTACACAAACCCTAAATAATAAAGTCGACATAAGTCAATCACATAAATGTTCACACAACATTTATAACATGTTTAAGTAAATGTTATCACGACACTTTATATCAGTTTAAGTTTTATAAATCGGGGAAAGACCTGAAAAGTCGGATTGTCACAGTATCCCCTTGTTGAAGAATTTTCGTCCGGAAAATTAAATACCGTGGTTAACAAGTTAGTCAATAAAAAGAAATACTAGATCTGACCAACTGCCCATCCTACCTCCTCTACGTTCTTGACGTTCTTGACAGCCCATCTTTGTCTCAGTAGAGTCTTTCAGTGGCATGTTTCGGTCCTCTTCCCCATTACTTAGAAAAAGTGAGCCACCGGTTCAGGTACAAGATACTATCATTACCGCCTGGACGTCACAGTATCCCCTTGTTGAAGAATTTTTGTCCGAAAAATTAAATACCGTGGTTAACAAGTTAGTCAATAGAAAGAAAGAAATTTTTTCTTAGTCGTCACATCATCCCCTTGTTGAAAGAATTTCGTCTCGAAATTTAAGTCGGTAATAACTGATTCCAGAATCGAATTTGACGGCAATGTATTGAATGAATCCAGTTTTGACTCCAAAAGGAGTGATGGATGTTATGATCAAGAATGT